>CAVNYN010282310.1:0-44307 GCA_963692815.1 Nyctanthes arbor-tristis | reverse complement strand
CCCAAGTATTACAAGAAAAATATAACAAGCTTTATCGCATCTACCAATTTCTACCCTTTGCCCAACCAACAAACAACACAAGAAATTCCAAGACGCTAGGGTACTATTTTTCTTCACAAGACTCTCTGACCCGACCCAAGTGGCACCCCGAGTTTTACCACACCTAATTTTCTACGCTTTGAACAAACCACAAAGAGTTACAAGAAAACTCTTAAAGGTGCTAGACTCAACTCACTTGTACCACTTGTGTATAAAAAAAGAAGAAAACATCTCTATTTATAGGCTTCGTTTCTTTGGAAGACAAGACAATCCTTCTATGATACGGATTCCTTTTCCTCCTAGGATTCTTCTTCTTTCCCTTTCCTTTTCCTTTTCAAGTTTGGATTATTTTTGGCAACAAACCCAACAATCTCCACCTTGCCAAAATAAGCCAAAATCTTCATCTTCTCCAGTCTTGTACACAATACTTGAGAAATTACCAGGCAAGCCTTTGACACACTTTGACAGTCTCATACTCCGCCACATGAGTATATATAACCACTTAGAATTAACAACAATTCCAAGCATTTCATCGGCTCAATGTCAAAATAAACCTGCTGAAATTTGTGGTGCAACTCTCTCGTTGGCTTTCCAGAGAGCTCATCAGCCATCGACATTACTACAAACACACACCTTGCATCACCGCCAACCAATGCCGTGTGTAAATACAACTTCTAGAAGTAACACACATCTTTTACCATGGCACCTAGCGACACACCATGGTGATGTACCCACATACTTCATAGCAGATCTCCACCACCCTCACACCAAGAGAGTCGAATTGTCCAAATCTGAACAATAGCCGAAACTGCTCCACCTGGACAATGTTTTCTTTTGTGGTTAGCTAGTCTACAACACCAACAAGTTGAAACAACCACCAGTCCCCAGACGATCTCATTGAGAATTTTTGTATCTGCACCAACTCGCAAAGAACTAAACAATTTTTCTAGGTGCAACAAATTTGAAGAACCCCCTGTCGGATCCACCTCTCCAAATTGACGCCATAGTTCCTTCACAGTAAATATTCTATGAATATTTACAAGAACATTTCTGGCTAGATGGAGACACATCCTGGTTCCAGTCTTCAAATATAAATCTTCCCAATCACTATCGCTCATACTGGCTCCAGCAACTTTGTTAGAAAAAGGAGAAGGTTTTTCTTTGAAAGCTTTAAATTGCCTAATCAAAATCAAGAAATTCCAGACTTATTCTAACAACAAGTCAAACTTGATTCTCACCACTTCGAATGTCATATTTTTCTGCTGCTCCACCTCGAACAAAACCAGACTCTCTGATACCACTGTTGGGAATTAAGGTAAATTTCCCGATTACGCCCGTAGAACCGTTGTTTAAGGAATTTAATTGAGACAAGAAAAATAAAAGACGAAGATGAATTTAACGGACTGTCAAAGCTTTTCACTATATGATTAAAGTCGCTACAACCATACAGAATTTTCACTCGCCAAAACCCATCCCCCAAGGATTACAAGAAAAATATAACAAGCTTTATCGCATCTACCAATTTCTACCCTTTGCCCAACCAGCAAACAACACAAGAAATTCCATGACGCTAGGCTACTATTTTTCTTCACAAGACTCTCTGACCCGACCCAAGTGGCACCCCGAGTTTTACCACACCTAATTTTCTACCATTTGAACAAACCACAAAGAGTTACAAGAAAACTCTTAAAGGTGCTAGACTCACTAATTTTTCTCTCGACTCACTTGTACCACTTGTGTATAAAAAAAGAAGAAAACATCTCTATTTATAGGCTTCGTTTCCTTGGAAGACAAGACAACCCTTCTATGATACGGATTCCTTTTCCTCCTAGGATTCTTCTTCTTTCCCTTTCCTTTTCCTTTTCAACTTTGGATTATTTTTGGCAATAAACCCAACAGTTCTTGCTCAATTTTTCATTCTAGAATGGTTGTTGGTGCTATTTTGAGGTTATGTGTGTAAATCATGTTCTTTTAGCTCTACCCGAATCTGCACAATAAGTGTTTGATGAAATGCTTCAATGGATTTCCATATTTCTCTTTGCCTGCATTGTTATGCTCTCTTGTTCCTATATTGATAGGTTAGTTTTTGGGCAGTATTTGCTAAATTGTGGGATTGGAATCTGAATATGATGATCCAATATTTAGCTTTAAGCTTATGGAATATATATATATATATACACACACACATATATATTTTTAGTTTGACGATCCAATATCCTTACAAATTGTTTAATGCCTACTAGTTTTCGATGCATTTGTTGTTTTAGATTATGGCATACTTTTCTTCAGTTGAAATTCTTGTTGAATGTCGCCAATTGATAAATTCATAGCATGACAATAGAATGTTGGGTTTGCTATGGGTTTTCATGTTACAGGATTTTGTGAGCCATTTACATCGTGTTTTATTCCTCAGTTGCTTGAATTTGCTACATTGAGAAATTGGGGCACAGGTTCCATTCTAGTTGTTGGTTGAAATGTTTTGGCCTCCTATTCTGCTATGTTTCTTTAAATGATTATTGAATACTTTGACTTGATTTTGAGCTACCGTTGCTATAGCTAAATACGTCTATTTTCTTGACTTAAGTAGTTCAATTGGGAAGCTCTTGAAAGGAACACATGGCATCTAAGCAGAAGGGAAAACAAGTGGTTGAGCAAGAAGAAGACTCATGGGCTACATGAGACTTTATTAAAAAAAGAAAATGCTCCTGAAAGACTTCACGGATACTAGCCTTGGTACTGTGATAAATATATGTAGATGAATGAGATATGTGATGGAGCTTCCAAGGGGGAACTTGAAATTGGTTCAAGATTTCTGCCGAAATTTCAGTGAAGACATTGAGACCCAAGGGACCCGACGAGGACATCATACAAAAGTGCTTGACATGATCAATGACTTTTTGGGATTGGATAGCTCTGATGAGGTGTCTATATATGAGTTCAGCATTTCGTGCAGTGAGGATGAACTTGCTCGTTTTCTCTACAGGATAGGACCATCAGATAATGTTGTGGCACAACAATTCTATCATAATGGAGACCTCCGTGATGATGCTTGATACTTGCACCACTTCATTGCCTCCAATGTTGAGCCCACTTCCAACAAGACTTCGGTCAATTCCACTCTCAAGGCCGGTTGTTGTACCATATGAGGCTTTGGTATAATTTTAATTTGGAAGAGCACATATATCATCAGAATTGGCATTTTGGGTCTCCAAAACTACAAATAAGCGGCTTATCTTCCTGTGCATTATTACTGGTATGTGTAAGGCAGTCGGTGTGTGGTCTAATCCCATAGACAAAAATATCATTCACCACGATGCGCTCGCTAAAGTTTCACAGGATTATTCAACAAAGTAAAAGGCGAAGAAGCTTGAGACAACATCATAAGAGGCACCGGTACGCCCACCTAGCCCAGGAAAGGCCACTAGTACCCTCCCCACATCTGAAAATCCTTCAGTAGTTGCTCCACTGAGCCCTCATACTCTATTTGAGTAGCAGATCATCAGCTATTTTTAGAATCTTTGCACTTAATTTGTTGAGCTGCAAGAACATTAAAGGAGGCTTGAGAGTCACCAGGGGACATTAGAGCAACTGGTATGATAGCTTCTGACAAGTTCATCCCTTGCTGTTCCATCCGACTAGAGGACTCATAATCTAGACTCACAATCAGACATACCTCTGAGGAGTTCCTAATCATTTACTCCCTATTTTTGTGAATTTTTTTACTTGCTCTACATTGGGGACAATGTTGAATTTCAGTGTGTGAGGATGATTATTGTTTGTTTTTATGCTGATTGGCTTATGTATATTTTTGCTATCTCTTGGTTTGTACTTAATCTTTATATTGACTAGGATTGAGTTTATGTTCATTTTATGTTTATTGTTCTTCATGTTTGTTCCTGTGTTTTAGTGAAAACGGAAAAAAAGAGTATTTGTTTTATTTTTTGTTTTGAGAGAAAAAGAAAAAAAAAAGAAGAAAAAAAAGTGAAGTATCATGTTTTGTGTACATGTGAGATGATGACTCACCGTCTAGAATTGTTGAATTAAACTGGAGTATAGTTTAGCTGGAATCAGAATTTTGAGCAATGCCAAAAAATGTGAAAAATCTTTTAATTCTTCCTTGCACTTTGGCTATTAATTATGCACTTTATTGAGGTAAGTTTCCACTATTTTCTCATCATAGTTGAAATTTGAGCTTCGTTAAAGATACTGGTAGCCTTAATAGCTAATTTTATTCTATTAATTGTGTTGTTTCTTACTTGAAGTAACTTAGAGGTGTTAAGTGTTACTAGAACAATGTTAGAAGTTTTATGGTTTGTATTTTTTTGTGAACGTATCTTTGGTTGACGGAGTTTAGGTTTCGGAGTTTAGGACTGAGCGCTGACCTATTTTGGGAAATCTCATAAAAAGAAAGAGTTTTTATTTTTTTATATGAGAGGGACAACAATGCCTTAAAGAGTGAGAGCTAGTAATGAGTAATCTGGTCATATTCATCTCCAATATTTAGAGGACGGTCTATAGGTTAAGAAGGCTATCTTTAAAGATTTGTGCATGACCTACCTGTAGGGTAAAAGTGAAAAAGAAATGTTACATAAAAAATTAGAGAGAGAGAGAGAGGGAGAAAGAAAAAAGGTGAAGAGAATGAGATATATAATAAGAGCAAAAGTGAGAAATATAAAAGATGGGAAGAAGAGAAAAAACAAAGTGAGATATTGTGAGATTAAATAAAGCTGTGTGGAAAAAAAGAGAGGAAAAAATGATATTGAACGAGAAAGCCAGTGGTTTGAAGTGCTCGGTCTAGATTTTGGAACTCAAAGCTTTTGAGTGAAGAGATATTTATGATAAAGTGCTTACCATGTCTTTTCTAACATTATGATGACAACAGTTGATGGCTTTGGGTGAACCAAGGTATACCTATGTAATTAGGAGCCTGTGGGAATGAAAAGGGGGGGGGGGAGAAAGTAGTTGAAAAAAAGTTGAAAAAAAAAAAGAAAGAAAAATAGAGTGGATTCACGAGAGGTGAAATGAACAATATAGACTACTATGAGAATGTGTTTGATCTAAGGAAATGTTGGATTTTCTTTTGTGTCTAGAGGAAAATTGAATGTTAGCTTTGTTGCACACATCCACAAGCCCATTTACGCATTAGAAGAATTTGTGTAAATTAATTTTACTGCGAACCTTTTTATTAAGCAAGCTTACTCTGGATTGGCTAAAAAGGTAAAATGTGTTGCGAATCGACTCAAAATAATTACTTGTGAAATACAAGGGGCTCATAGAGTAAATAGTTGCTAATTGTCTCTAGGTACAAGAAAAGAAAAAGGAAAATAAGGAAACAAGTCCAAGTTTAATGAGAATTAAGCAAGGATTATTTTTTGTTATAAATAGAAGGATTATTTTCTGTTATAAATAGACGTGGTTGTTCTCGTACTTGATAACTTGAGAGAGAAAGGGGGTTGAAGAATACGCAACAGAAAGAAGAAAGAGGCAGCCAAGTTTTGGTGTTTTTGAGAGTTTTAGTGAGAGAAAAGGTAGAGAGATAAAAGAAAGTTACGCGCAGGTGTTTGCGGCGTAAATTGAGTACTCTAGTTTGATGTAAGAAGAGAATAATAGGATAAAGAAAACTTGTGATTGTAAGAAATTTGTCTATAGAATAAAGAGTCTCTTCCTGTGGTTGCTAGTGGTTTATCGAGCCATATTGTGCTCATTCTTGTTTTCTGTTTCCGTTACTTGATTACTTGAATTGAAAGAGGGAAAAGTGTATATTTCCCTACAGTGGTATCAGAGCTTAAGGTTCAAACTCTGAGATCAGATTAACGACGATGGTTATACCTAACTTTGAAGTGAAGTTGTTCAATGGCAAAAACAAATTCAATACAGCAAGGACTATATTAGGCATTGAAGGATAAGAGGCCAGATGATATAAAAGATTCTGACTGGGAAAAGTTGTAGGCAAAGGCAATCAGTACTATCAAATTGGCTCTTGCTCCTGAGGTAAAGTACGGTGTTCTAAATGAGAATTTGAAACCCCAAATTTAAAAGCATTATTTTATAATTTTACGGAACATGTGAACATTTAATAAAATTGAAAGTTAAGTTATATTTCAAAATACTTCTATTAACGGGTTGTGTATTTTAATAACGATTGAAAAATAGGTTGTATGGGATGATATGATTTTATCATTAAAGAAAAAGAATGCAGAATACGTTAATATTCATAAGACATTAAATTTAAAATACTATAAGTTTTATTAGTGGTATTATTAATCTCAGAAATGTTATAATCAAATATTTTATTAAAGGTTCATGTGACTCCTAAGAATTTATTAAATGAACATTGTTTGATATACCAAGTATTAATTTGAAAGGTGCATTGAGAAAACAAAAGAAAAAAGAAAAAGAGAAAAAGAAAAAGAATTAGGCAGCCACAAAGTAATGTAAAAGGCGTCCCACCCCATACTGAAGCATATAGGGTGCGCTTCTACTTTTATATGGTGCACTCCATGTTTCACCTACTACATTGTTCGGGTGTGATTTTAATGGCGGAACAAATAGCCTTTCTATTTGCAATAGGGAATTAAGATTGGAAATGAGAATGAGTTTGACGACTAGGTAAGTATTTTAATTTTAATTAATTAATACTTTGTTGTAGTTAAATATTAAGGAGATAAATAACTAGGAAATCTTATATCTACAAATAATGTTAGAATAAACTTGATAAAGTGTGAGAGATATTTATGACCCGTGCCATGCAATGTTTGAAAGTGCCAAAAACTTCTAATGTCCTTAGATAACTAAGGATTGAGGTAAGTAACGGTTTAACTACAATGCAAAATAACAGTATTATGTGCTCTTATGTGACAACGTGATATTTAAATGTATGTCATGCCCTATAATATTTATGTAATATATTATCTTTGTTATGAGACGAGAAAATTGGGCATGACTTAATTGGCACCGTTGAGACATCTATTGTTGAACATATGATGTGGTATGCCATATGTACACATTTAAGAATGATGATAAAGATGAGAATATGCATGCGGTATAGTGATTGACATGAGAAATCACAGAAGATTGTGTAATCCCTATGTGGTTACATCGCATTATATTTGTCGTACGGGTATATACACTTGGGAGTGTTAGGGGCCCGAAGACCGACTGTCTGGGTATATATACCAGACGCAGTGTTAAGACTCGATGGTTGTATGTTGTGGCCAAGCGTTGATTATTTGATGATATTGGTAAGTCCTTGTCGTCTCTTGAGCCGAGTTTGAGGCAACGACGGACACGTCGAAGGATTCCTGAATCGAGGTGAGACTATAATAGATCTTTGGGCAAGGCATTGCACGCAGACCTATTGATTACGAGCTCATGCGGTGTTTTACATGGGGATGTTGGCCCTATTTGCATTGTGGTGTGCTGAATCATCATATACATATGCATACTGTTACTGAGCGTTAGCTTATATAGTTTTGTATTGTAGACGTGACAATGCAAGTAACGAAAAGTGGTGACAACTTCAAGGTAAGCAGATGACTGTGTATGGGAATCCTGACCGTGGGCATTAAGGGTCTACTACCATAGGCACGTTAAACGTTACAAATATTTTTATCTTAAAATAATTAGTACTACTTTATAAAAGTAAAATATTTTATAATGACAATCCTCAATCTTTCCTACCTTTATTAATAAGTGAAGTATTTATCATTCGATAAATACGGCTTTATTAGATTATTAGTATAATAATAATAATTATTATTATTATTATAAAAATATAATTGAATATTTTGAAAATGTATTATTTGAGAAAAATATTTTTTCAAGTACCGAAAATTTGTACATATGGTAATATTCAAAATTGTTATTTTCAGCGTGATATAGAAATTTTAGAATATTTAAGGGTGTTAAAACTTAGATGGTATCAGAGCATGGTTGATATACACTGTAGACAATTCACTGTACACATGTCGTACAATCCCTTGGAGTTCACCAATGAAGTAAGTGATTCTTGATCTATGTGCATCATATATGTCGTAAATGTACATAAAAAAATAATAAGAATATAAAATGTTTAATTCTTTTTTTAATAATCATGTGTGATTATCTTGAAGAGTGTGATTAGTTGGAGTTAACTAAAACGGCAATTTGTGACGGAAAATAGGAGTTTTGTTAATACATGTATAATTGTTATTATAATTTCAAATATTTGACGAATGCTTTCAAATAAAATAGTACTAGCAATTTCACCCGTGCGTTGCACGGGAGGTCTTGGCCAAATAAAGTAAACAATTCTTGAAAAATAATCACTATTGCTTAAATGTTGTTCATTCTGTATATCCTAATATTTTAAGTGGTTGTGAGTATAGAAAATCAATCTGTTACAATCATCTATTTAATATGTTCATATTTGTTGTAATAAAATTAATTATTTAATGTTCATTTAAAATCATAAACGCATTTAAAACATAAAAACCAAATCTATATCTTTATATATACACACACACACACACACACACTCTCTCTCTCTCTCTCTCTCTCTTAAAAGCAGGATAATTTCGATTTCACTTTTTCCTGCTCAAAAACACTTGCTAAATCGGAATATCTCATCTTGGCCGTTGGTTTAATTTACTAATCTTGGTCATTGATTTCTATTTTACTTTTTAATTTATTACCAACTTACATATTCCCTTTTTATCTTTCATTTTCTTTTTTTTTATTTCCCTTTTTTTATTATCACCATTTTTTTCAATTTTTAATTTCTAACACCAAATCAGATTTCATTTTATCTAAAAATATCTATCTTTCTTTATCCACATTATTATCTAAAATAAATTATTGAAATAAATAATTATAGTCTAGATTTTCAAGAAGATTTTGAGTTGCTCAAATATGTAACAAATACTTAAACAAATAATATGAAAAATTTCAGACCATGCATTATAAACAAATGCTTAACGGATAATTACATAACAAACAATTTATCATTTGTAGCTAAAAAAATGAAGTAATCACAGTATAAATTTAAATACGTAAGATTCATGCCAAAATGGATGGAGTTAATACATTTAAGATTTCATTACAACTAATGAAAAGCTAATCCTCTTAATGTTCAAGATTATATAGATGTATAGTACAAAAAATAAAAACTAAGTTGCATTATACTCACTGTGGAGGAACGATCAAGCTAATTCGAATACCAAAACAGATCTACACTTTTGAGTGGGCTGCAATCAACGGAGATAAACACCGACAAGGTTCCTGATTTCGTATTTTTCTCATAGCATCATTATATATCAGCAGCAATACATGGTTTCATTCTTGAAAAAATCAATACAGAAATTGTATAGTTAGTGTTTGGGTAAGATTGCCTAAGATAAAATACATCTAATATTTTTTGGTTATATTATTGCCTAAGATAGTGTACATCCATTCTTATTTTCAAATATTATTGCTTAATATAAAATACATCTCTAATATTAGAATAAACCACATATTGTTAAATTTATCTTTGCGTGTGTGTGTATATATATATATATATTTGGCTACAATCCTAATTTATTAGAACACCTTTTACCAATCATATTTAATTCTATTTTCGAATATTAATGGATAAGATAAAATACATCTAATACTGTTAATTTCAGTCACAGATTCTTAATATTATCTTTCTATATAGATTGGCCTAAAATCTTAATTAAAAACAACGTAGTAATCTTATTTGTGTATAAAGTTAATTATCCGAAATCACCCATGCATGGTATGATTGGCCTTATCATTATTCAAATTTCCATTTTTAATTGCTACAATCCTAATTTAGGTTAGACACAATCTCAATTAACGTAAAACATGCATCAATTCTTTTATAATCAAGTCTGGGGCCATAAATAGTTTCACGCAACCCTTCGTTCACACGACGTCAAATAGTCATATTTGCTTTAATTTTTTGGCCGTCTTCTTCGGCCACGTGAATTCATCCGAAAATTTGCTCAATTTTCTTCCAGTTGTGGGTTGCAATTTATTTGTGCGAAAGAAAACAAACATAGAATTTGGATGAAGTAAAATTATTATAGATATTTATCCAAATACTTTTACCATAAACAAGTAAAACATAACTATAAACCAATGTTGGGTTTAACTAATATTTGGATTTCTTTCTCACTTAAATAAAGATGATAGAATAAAAAATTTAAGACGTCAAATATTTTGAAAAGGAGGTGAGATGCTAACCCAAATTAAGATTCCATTATTCATCATCATAACAAATAAAAGATGCAATAACTATGGTAATGCTTGAAATAATTATTTTGAAAGAGTATCTTTATCAATTAATAGGGTAATAATTATTTAATTCAAATTTAGCACTGACTATTGGGTGCACGTGGAGTTTATAAAAGTATTGAGCTGAAAATAAACTTTCATAATGCCCAAGTGAGTGCTTTCAATATTTTATAATGCTCGAGTGGGTGCTTTCAATATCTCTAATAACAAAATAAAATTTATTTTGGTAAAAGAAAATAAGCATTAAAGTGAATCGGTGTCATAATGAAATAACCTATATATCATATACACACACACCCCTAAAGAGAGGATAGTTTCCTCTCTTTTTTTCGCCCAAACTCACCTTCTAATTCTGTAACTCTGATCTTGGCCCTTGATTTTATCCACATTATCTTAGCCATTGATTTCTTTTTTTTTTAATCAACTGAATTAATTAATTACATTTTAAATTTCCTTTTTTATATTTTAATCAATTTATCTTTTAGTTTTGATTTACACCGAATCTTGATTGATTCCCTCAAATCACGTCTCAGTTGATTTTCAATTTATGGTAAATTATGTTATGCCTTTTAGAATCTCTAAGAAAATTAAGAATTCATTTCTTTTATTACGACTCTTAATTAAGAAAAGAGTATGACAATTTTGACACTTGATAAATTTAACATTTCTTCTTGGTCAGTAAGTGTATTCATTTAGAAAATAACTCTATTTATATTTCAGTATCTTTTAAGTCAAATGCAAATATTAAAAGATCTACAAGAAATGAATTTTTGAAATTACTTGATGAAATTCTATGTGATTTTTGTAAATAGATATATGTTCTTTTTCAATGAAAGGAGTACTTGACTTTATTTTCACATGAGAAATTTTCAAGTGACATATCATAAAAGAATAATTGATCTAAATTTCTTTAATTGAGTCTTGTCAATTTTATCCATACATAAACTTTTATTTTTCATCAATTTTTAAAGAAGAAAATGATAATTGCATCCACTTTGATATCTTGCTCACAACATATTTTTTGAGATTATTCTTTACTTGATATTTCTTTTAATTTATCAAAAGTATGAATTATTTAACAGTTTCTTTTGTTGATTTTAATAAATATTCATATGCACGCAAAGAAGCTTGCATATATATGATTGAAAATGATATCTATCACATGATTTCATCTTGATGTTAATATGACGTCATGTATGGTTGGGTGCCTAGTATCATGTTGTCACCGAGTAAAAGTTTTGCATGTTGAACCATTATGAGATAAGTATTGTATATTTCCTATCTTGAGGAAAGAATCGAAAAAATGTGTTAGAGACAACAGTTCTTTGAAGATTCTAATTGATTTGCATAATACTGAAATTTTGAAATAAATAGAGTAAAGTGGATCAATGAAAAATGAAGATAGGACTCGGTATTGGACTTTTGAATTCCTCCTCATATGTTATGCTTTGGGGTACCTAAAATTCCAACTTGATGGAGAAATCACTGGAACTAGTGATTTGTTATGAGATTGTACTTTGATATACACAATTTGGGTAAAGGAAGATGTGCGATAGGGTATATTTAAATTGAGGATTATGTAAAGACTTCATAAGTGGGGCCCATATTAACTGCCTTATCGGTTGGCTATGTATTATATATAGTCATTTTCACTTAAGTTGAATGTGAAAGTATACCTATGGGTCTAACTGTAATTTAGGTTTGTATGATCTCGTATAGAGATAGATATTGGGAAGACTATGTAATTGATAATTTGGTTAATGTGAACAAATAGGTTGACCAAAGAAATATGCAACTGCAACTGGATGGGATGATTTGATTCAATTTTGGGTTATATCATAATGATTTGATATGGCGAATTAAGACTTCTTAATTCACCCATTTAGTATTAGTTATATAAATTTAATTATTATCTTCCCATTATTTTGAGAGAGATCTGAATATCTTTAGAACTTACAGTGCTGTTTCCTTCAGATCAATTTGTATCAGTGCAGCGAGCTCAACTATATTTGGTTTTCTCCATTTCGCTTGCTCAACTGCTATCTTCTCAACTCATTCTCCCTAGTCTAACATATTCTTAATTTGTTGTATTTTATGATGTTGCTATTTTAGCCAATGATTTGAACTTACATTTGTAAGTTTACACGATCCTTGTAACGAGCATATCTTTAATTTGAGTAAGGTTTTGTCCCTCTTTAATTGTTTGAGCTTCCTCTTGAGATAGCTCATAGTGGAGTTCTATTTCCAAAGAACTCTGATTTGTTTTTGTTATTCCACTATCACATGATTCTGAGATCTTATTTGATTTTGGTGACTTGATTTTGCAATATATCTTCAATCTCTCCCATCCATCTTAGATGTCTTTCAAGATGTCTCCTCATTTTGCCCAAACCAATTCTTTTTTTTTTTGTATTCTTTAATTGTGACTTTACCATCCCTAGTACATACTAAGATGACTTTTCTTGAGACATCTCATCATGATATAAGTCGTCAAAGAAATCACTTTTAGATGACTCTTTACCAGATAGCGTCTGGATTTTGATTCTCAAGCTAGTCATTTGTATCACACAGTTGTAGATGTGGAAATACAACTTCAAATTCTTTTTGTATGCTTGAGTTTGATCACTCCTAAAGAGTTTTCTAATAATTGCGTCGTATACCTTAAAGTTCCACACTTTTTCACCTTTATAACTTATATGTTCATCATGGATTGTGAGATTACCGTCCCTCGGTATTTTTCTGAATAGAAAAACTCGATTGTAATGGCCTCTCTTACCACATGCATACCATGAAACATTGTTTACTTATATCATCCAAATGATTCTCTTTTTATATAGTAATCTTCTTGGGTTACTCTTGTCTCAAAACACTTTTATGTTCTTCTTTCTTGATTATAGCTAAACAATGTTTCCTCTCTTCTTCTATGTTTATTAAGGTATTGACATTTGCTCAATAATTCTTTTTGATCCGTCAACAAACGTTAAAGTAGACCTATAAGGGTATCTCTAACCAACCTTGCATGGTGACTATAAAACCCTTAAACTCGCATATGAGTCTGTAAAAATTTTGCTTCTCTCATTTTAGATTCTAAGATTTCCTTAATCGAATTTGATTCAGAAGTTCTATGTCAGAGAGCTTTTGCCTTATTGAATAAGTTTTTCATCGTCATCTCATTTGACTTGAGTGATAATAGCTCATTCTTCTTTTCAAATAATGGCTAGAGCATTTCAAGTCTTCTTTCGTATACTTGAGTCCATGTTGTGCTCAAACAACTTTTCTTCAATTGTTGACTTGAGTGCATACATTTCGTGCCTTGATTTCAATTTTCTTTGAGTTCTGGCATCTTGTGGCCATATCACTTTTCCTATGCTAATTAGTTTTTTACAAGTTTTTACCATGGAAATGACTCATAAGGTGGAAAGAGAAAGATATCTTGGATAATATCTATACGTGATGATAATGAATTTTAAGTTCAAATGTTGGATCCAATGTAAGATGAAATGTACTTCACAAAATCACAATATAATCAATGTATCAGTACTAACACAAGAAAGTTACAAGATAATTATAAAAAATATTATCAAAAGTTTTCAGATGAAAATAACAGTATTATGATTATTTCAATAATCGACAATAATGTTAATAGTAATCTTAGATATGTATAGAATTTGACGATTAAAGTACTTTGAGTACTTCTCATAATCTTATTATATGTGTCAGAGATAAATAATCCATTAGCAAATTACATTAAGAGAAGGCTAGATCTTTGATCTCATACCTTGATAGGTATATGAAATATATAAACTCTTTGATGGGTAAATTTTAGTTGGTAACTAAATTGGAGATAAGATGATACTATGAGAGACACATGATAAAATGATTGATGGGATGTAACTTTTGGGTATTCAACTCAAATTTCGTTGGAATCTTTTGGGATAATCAATCAACTGTTTAGTGATTTTAACTGATGAGGAGATTCAATAATAAGCTATACAGATTGCCATGAAAATTTATTGTAAATACCAATCATTCATATAATTAGGATTGTACTTTGGCTAAATAAAAATTCTAAGCTCGTGTGGGATTTATGTTATGGATGATAATTATCTTATACATATAGGGGATCGAAGAAAAGATAATATGAAAATGCCATGATGTTGATAAATTTTGGAAACCAGAAGATTATGTACTTCGGGATCTTTTAAACTACTTGACTGATATGATTACATGCAAAATAAGATTGATGAATATATAAAATTGATTTCAAGATGGCATGGATGACATACGTACCGTTTAGATTAAATATGAATTTTACAATGATACCAACTATATGAGAGAACATCCAAGGAATTATGGTAATTTTAGAATGTACATACGTCTTTAGGAATATGTAGTGATATTACAGGAGACGCAATATCATTTGAGGATTCTCTAGTTGATATCTTATTTTATATATGAAATAATATCATAACAAACGCAAAAGATGTTTGTAATTATTTTGGCTGTTAGTAATGAAATAGATACTTATGATATAAGGATATTGAAAATTTTGGGACTTTAACATATGAGCTAAGTATATAATTCAATATAATAATTAAAATAGAAATAGGCGATAAATCATATTCATCATCTGATGAATAGTAATACATTGATACTTTGGTTTTTGTTATTGGCGGTGAGAATCTCAACATAAAACATTCAGAATACAAGATGACACATAATAAGAACATATTGGGATGAAACTTTGGATTCATAACACTAGTCTTTTAAGGGAAGGAGAACACTACTGGAACAGCCTATCGTATATACGATAGCGATAAGCATATGAGTGAATTGAATTCTAAAGTACAAGAATTTTGGGGGCGAAATTTCTTTAAGGAGGGAAGGATTTGTAACGCCCCAGATTTAAAAGCATTATTTTATAATTTTACTGAACGTGTGAACATTTAATCAAATTGAAAGTTAAGTTATATTTCAAAATACTTCTATTAACGCGTCCAAAATTTTAAACGTTATAACAATTCAAAAATAGCTTGTATGAGATGATATGATTTTATTATTAAAGAAAAAGGATGCAGAATACGTTAATATTCATAAGACGTTAAATTTAAAATACTGTAAGTTTTAATTAGCGGTTTTATTAATCTTAGATGTGTTATAATCAAATATTTTATTAAAGGTTCACGTGACTGCTAAGAATTTATTAAATGAACATTGTTCGACATACCAAGTATTAATTTGAAAGGTGAGTCAAGAAAACAAAAAAAAAAGAAAAGAAAAAAAGAAAAAGAATTCGGCAGCCACAAAGTAATGTAAAAAGTGCCCCCACCCCATATTGAAGCATATATGGTGCGCTTTTACTTTTATATAGTGCACTCCATGTTTCACCTACTCCGTCGTTCGAGTACGATTTTAATGGCGGAACAAATAGCCTTTCTATTTACAATATGGAATTAAAATTGGAAATGAGTATGAGTTTGACGACTAGGTAAATATTTTAATTCTAATTAATTATTACTTGGTCATAGTTAAATATTAAGGAGATAAATGAATAGGAAATCTTAAATTTACAGATGTTAGAATAAACTTGATAAAGTGTGAGAGATATTTTTGATCCGTGCCACGCAATGTTTGAAAGTGCCAAAAACTTCTAATGTCCTTAGATAGCTAAGGATGGGCGTAAGTAACGGTTTAACTATAATGCAAAACGATAGTATTATGTGCTCTTATGTGACAGCGTGATATTTAAATGTATGCCATGCCCTATAATATTTATGTAATATATTATCTTTGTTATGAGCTGAGAAAATTGGGCATGACTTAATTGGCACCGTTGAGACATATGTTGTTGAACATATGATGTGGTATGCCATATGCACACATTTAAGAATGATGATAAAGATGAGAATATGCATGTGGTATAGTGATTGACATGCGAAATCACAGAAGATTGTGTAATCCCTGTATAGTTACATCACACTGTATTTGTCGTACAGGTATATACACTTGCAAGTGTTAGGAGTCCGACGACCGGTTGACGGGGTATACATACTAGACGCGGTGTTAAGACTAGGTGGTTGTATGTTATGGCCAAGCCTTGACTATTTGATGATATTGGTAAGTCCTTGTCGTCTCATGATCCGAGTTTGAGGCAATGACGGGCAAGGCATTGCGCGCAGGCCTTTTGATTATGAGCTCATGCGGTGTTTTTACATGGGGATGTGGGCCCTATTTGCATTGTGGTGTGCGGAATTATCATGTACATATGCATGTTGTTACTTATTGAGCGTTAGCTCATATAGTTTTGCATTGTATGTGTGACAATGCAAGTAACAAAAAGTGGTGACAACTTCAAAGTGAGCAGAGAACTGTGTACGACTGTACGGGATTTCTGACTGTGGCCATTAAGGGTCTACTGACACGCCCCACTCCTAGTACCTCTACTTATTAGAAATGCGACATGCGTTGACGATAAATTCCAACTAGAAGCTAGAACTTACTGTTAAGGCTCATAAACATAATAACTATTCTAGAAAAATTTCGACAGCATCTGCTCACTTTGTAATAATACACTTCACAATGTAATAATTTCCCAACGCCAACACATCATCATTTGACAAACTAATAATTTCTCATTATAAGCAACATCACTTCATAGATCAAGCCTAGCAACACTCACAACATAAGAATCACAACATTTCTATTTATAACACTTCACTTGTGTATAAATATATTAAAACCAAGTAGAACTCATAACAGTTACCCCAATGCATGCTAATAGACTTAACATGTCCAAGTATAGATATCATAATAAGACAAACCATATAATAATTTTGTTTCATTAGGTGGAAGCTCAATTCTCAAAAATAGCAGGCTCGATAATAATGCTTGTCTAAACTCCGATTGCTACCTGAAAAGAAAATCATTTAGGAAAACATATGAGTTAACTAGCCCAGTAAGTGGAGTTTTAAATAAACATGCTTTGGAAAATCATAATATAACTTTACAAAATCTCAAATGTTTAACTTTCATAATTTGAACTCAATTCCAACATAACATGAACATTTATAAAATCATTATGTATTGAAAAACATCATGAACATCATTTCGTTAGAACATTCATCATAAAATTCATCAACTTGAATTCATCTCATATCAAAACATTTATAGAATCATTGTCATTCTTGTAAGTATCATGAAAATCATTTCTTTTCAAGCTCCTCATAGAACTTTCCCCAAAGAGTATCCAACATCATATGATCATGATATAACATACGCGCGTAGACGTCAGCTTGGGTCATAGGTACCTTATGACCCCTTCGCCCTAGGTGGCACAATTAAACAGCTTGAGCCATAGCTAGCACATAGGCCCCTTCGCCTGGGCGGTGTTCATTTGGTTAGCTTGAGCCATAGGCCCCTTCGCCGGTAGGCGGCATATCATAACATTGGATACAAATTAGGGTTTTCATACATCATAAATCATGTCTCAACTCAAACATTTCTTTAAAATTATGAAGCATCATTTCATACAAACATTCACATGAACTTTTCTAAGAAATATCAACTTTCGTGAAATTTCATGGAAATACATTCATCATAAAACATTACGAATTTCTGTGAAATCAAAGTATAATACACATTTTCATTCAAAAAGAACAGAAGAGAAGAATCTCCACTCACCGGCTAAGTAGCATCCTTTCATGTTTTACTTCCTCTTAGCCCTTAACATTTCCTGTAACATAATATAAAAATTCTATTTAACATTTAATTCTTTTCCATTTCTCAATTCACACATATAACTTAATTCTTTATTTAAACTAAACATGAAATTTCCTTGGTATTATAAATTCTCTATTTCATTATATTTCCTTAGATTCCTTCACTTTCCCATTTAATATATAGTTGTTCTTTTAATATGATTATTCTAGTCTTCACTACATCTTAGGAATTGAAATGATAAAATCTTAAATTCCCTCTGTACATCAACACTAACTCTTCATTTTTAAACACAACTCTTAGTTTTTAACAAATTCTCACATTTGCTATTAAATATTAAATCATTCATTCAATGCATGTATTCTCAACTTCACCCAATTCCTCAATCACCATGATATTATTTCATAAGGTCATGACACCAACTTATTGAATCAAGACTTAGTTCAAATCTTTGCTACAAGGATCGCTAAGTTTTTCCCATGTTTGGCAATGCCCATTCAAACCATTTTAAAATCACGAATGGTGTCGTATGCTTATGAAATTCTACTAGGAGGTAGAGAACTCACATAAGTTCATCATATATGAAATTAAGCTCAAGAAAACCACGTTGGAAACACCAAAATATTTTTCTACTTCCCAAAATCTGTTCTCGGGTAGAAACTGACCAGCCTCACAAAATATGTCATAAAAACTCTTACCGGTCTCCAAATTGTGTCATTCCAATTTTGGATGATAGGCAACTCATAGAGGATCATTTTTCAACTTGTATCATGTTAAAATTCAACATATACTATCATTTATGACCCTCCAAAGTCGAGGGGCAGAACATGTGAATACTAATTCCAAACCTTGAGTCATTTTATTAAATTCATACAATATATATATACTTGGCTTCCAAGAATATCCATGTTAACCTCTTATACTTTCCTCTGTATTAAAACTAGGATTTCCATCTTGAAATTAATCCAAAAGCTTCATTTAGTTAACAAAATGCTATGAAATTCACTTTTAAAGTCCCAAAATACTTCTTTCAAAATTTCAGCTTTAATGATTCCTTCTTAACCCATAATTCCATATACTAATTCTACATAATTCTACACCAACCCTTGTATGATTCTCATTTCATGTCCAAGAATAATCTCATGCCATCTAATCTTATAGGAAGACTAAAGCATAACCAAGTATAAAAATTTCTTAAACTAACCTCATTAGCTTTAAACCCAACATATCATACCACGCTTATACTTCAAGAAATTCCAATGCATCTAACTTATATCAACAACTCATCATTTTCCCCCTTTAAGATTCATTATATCAAAACATATATCAAAACTCCAATTGAAACATAATATAGAATTAAGAAGCTATATTTACCTCTTGAACTAAGTTAAAAACATAAATCCAAGTTGCCCAAGCATCCACTTCGATGATTTGTGGCCAGCTTCTCTGTTTTCCCCTTTTTTTGTGCAAGAATTCGGCAGAATACGAATCTTGCTTATGCTTTCTTGCTTTCTTTCTTTGCTTCTTTTTTTTTTTGACTTTTGTTTGGTTAATAATGATATAATATATCATATATGTATTATGTATCAATTTGGCCTCAGTTTTCCCGAGAACTTTCTAGGCCATTTCATTCTCATTCTTTTTTTTTTTTGAATAATTCTTATTTTCTCTTTAGCCTTTAATCTTTATTTACATTTAACTTGGTCCTCTCATTTCAATCTAAAACGTAAAAAGAAAGTATAAGGAAAAATTGGGATATCACATCTCCTACCAGAGGCACATTAAAGGTTACCAATATTTTTATCTTAAAATAATTAGTACTACCTTATAAAAGTAAAATATTTTATAAAAACAGCCCTCAATCTTCCCTACCCTTATTAATAAGTAAGTTGTATTTATCATTTCATAAATCCTGCTTTATTAGATTATTAGTATAATAATTATTATTATAAAAATATAATTGAATATTTTGAAAATGAATTATGTTAGTTCTAAATTATTCTTTGTTGAAAATATTATTTCAGTAAAATATGTTTTCAGGTGCTGAAAATTTGTACATATGGTAATATTCAAAATTGTAATTTTCCAAGTGATATAGAAATTTTAGAATATTTGAGGGTGTTACAAAGAAGTCACCTTCTCAGTTATGGAAAATGTTGAAGGGTTGTATATGTCGAAATCCCTAACTAATAGAGTTGTACTTGAAGAAGTAGTTATATGAGATGAAGACAGATAGATGCTAGGAATCACTGGAATAAATTCAATAAGTTTGTTGTAGACTTATTGAAGGTTGATGTGAAGATTCAGGATGAAGATAAGACGATAATCTTATTGTCTTCCTTGCCTAAGTCATATGAAACATTGATGACCACGCTACTAGTTGGAAAATCTAAATTGACAATGAATGAGGTTTCGATTGCTTTGTTAGAGACAGCCAACATTTAGAGGCCAACTGAAGTTGAACATAGTAATAGAATTCTTATGGTATCCTTTGAAGAAAGGCGTGGTAGAGGTGAGTCACGAAATCATGGTCAAATAGGTCGTTCTCGTTCTCAATCTCGAGCAAGGGAGGATGTGGTGTTATTACTGCCACAAGAAAGGTCACATTAGAAGATATTATGATGAGTTGAAAAAGCATTTGGAAATGAAAAGAAATGGGTAAAGAGGTTTCATAAACCATAGATTCTTTAAATATGGTGGAGCATGGTTTTTACAGTGATGTTGCATGCGTAGCTAATTATGAGAGTCCACCTAATGTTTGGTTTCTTGATTGTGTGTGCTTTTATCACATGTGCCCGAATAGAGAATTGTTTGAGGATTATCAATCATGTGAAGAGTGTCATGTTTATGAGATTGATGATGAGAAGCATGAAGTTAAGGGATTGGGTACTGTGAAAGTGAAGATGATTGATGGTGTAGCTAGAAGATTGACAAGTGTTCTGCATGTCCCAATATTGAGAAAAAGTTTAATATCATTGGGAGCACTAGACACTTTGGGTTATGACTATACTGCTTGAGCTGGTGTGATGACCATGACTCAGTGGAAATAATGAGAGCTAAGAAAGTTGGTAATTTGTATAGGCTAGTAGGGAAGACATTGTTAGGTGGAGCGACCAAATTGGAGTTGTGCCGAGGGGAGTCTTCTACGCTATTGGTAGAGATTATGGTGCAGCCAAAATGAGGTCTGTGGCAAGTGATAAAAAAGAATAAAGAATTCAGTTCAAATATGTCAAAAAGAAAGGTTAGGTTCGATAAATCTTTGAATATAGTGAAAGGTTAGGTTCAATGAATCTTTGAATACAGTTTATGTTTACTGAATATGACTTGACTACGGTGGCACCTACCAGTAAAGTGGTGTGAAAGATGGTTGCTACAAAAGACATGTGATGTGAAAGATTTTGAGTCAAGGTGAAGATGTTGGGAATTAACTCAAAATAATTAATTGTGAAAGATGAGGGGTTCGTGGAGTAAATTGTGGCTAATTGTCTTTGGACATAAGAAAAGGAAAAGGAAAAGGAAATAAGGAATCCAAGTTTAATGAGAATTAAGCAAGTATTATTTTTTTGTTATAAATAGACGTGGTTGTTCTTGTACTCGATAACCCTGAGCCAAAAACAAAATTGAAGGAGAAAAGGGGTTGAAGAATATACGGCAGAGAGAAGAAAAAGGCAGTCAAGTTTTGGCATTTTTGAGGGTTTTAGTGAGAAAAGCTAGATAGATAAAAGAAAGTTACGCGCAGGTGTTTGCGGCGTAAATTGAGTGCTCTAGTTTTGTGCAAGAAGAAGTAATACGATAAAGAAAACTTGTGATTGTAAGAAATTTCTTTATCGATAAAGGGTCTCTTCTTGTGATTGTCAGTGGTTTACTGAGCCATGTTGCTTGAATTGGAAAGGGGAAAAGTGATATATTTTCCAACAGAATTGTAGGTTGCTATCTCATGTGTATTAAAAGGTTAAAGTGTTTTATGCTTTTTTTTTTGTTCAGGGGCGAACAAAAGTCTAAGTTTGGGGGAGTTTGATAAGTATTTAGTTTTTGATGTTTAATTCCTCTATATATATGTTTAATTATGTGATTGTTATGTTAAAAAGTCCGTATTTATGTTTAGTTCGATGTATTGTAGGTTAAAATCCAAGATTGGGCTAAATTGCACAAGTGTGGTCAATTTCTGATCAATTTTGCATAATTTGTAAAGTTCAGGGACCAGAATAGATAGAGTGGAAAGTTAAAGGATGAAAAGAGCATCAACAGTGAGCATGCGGCCACATGGTTTATCCATACGGCCACATACATAAAGGAACAAGGGAGAACGGTATGGCCGCATGGATGTGCGACCCATTTCAGAATCGCATGAAAATATACGGCCACATGTCTTTTATCCGTGCGGCCAGATGTGGCCTGTCTCAGAACACCTCCATAGCATGCGGCTGCACGGTATTACCCTAGCCGCATGAGAAGGAAGAGAAAAATTGGCTGAGGCTGGAGAAGGTCCACGCAGAAGCAGATTCCTCATGCGGCCGCATAGCTGTTTTTGTGTGGAATTTTCTATTTTTCCTTATTTTATAAGAATTCTTTTGTGGTAGTTTTTGGGAACGAATTTTCTTCTTTCCTTTAAAGGTTTTGGACCTTATATAAGTAGGTTATGTCTTGCTATTAGACACAACAATTTTACTTCATAAAAAGGCAAGTTTAGAGGAAGTCTTTGAAAAGATTTTTTCAACATGAGCATACAAGGCTAATCACTCTTCTTCTATTCAAGGGGATGTTGATGTTACACATCTTGTTCTTTAATTAATCAATTTCAGTAATATTGAGTCTTATTCTTTTGTGAAATTGCTTGTGTTATTCTGCTTTCTATGCTTATGATTATTGATTGTTCAATCCGTAATTGTTATTTCTACTAATTTTCAAGTAGCAACTAATGGTCATTAATGATTAAGGATAACACAACCTAAGTTAAATAAATTGAGCTTGTGAATTTATTGGTTAGGTTAACTTATTTTCCTAGTTCTTTACACAATCGTTGTTCAAAATCTTGAGAGCTTATTATAGGTTGTACAAACGGTTAGGTCTAATTAAAGAACTTGTTTTAATTAGATACACACTTAAGGGAAAATTCGAGTAACAGAGCTTATTGTTAACTTGAGTTAATAATTTTGCGAAAAAGTAGAAATGATGTTGCAATTGATTACTATTTTTTATGTGAAGGGTACAAGTAAACCAAGAATTGGAATTGATATTCATGTTGCTTTCTCTCAATTTGTATTTGTGAATTATGTTATTTGTTTTTATTCTTGTTATTTTTATTAATTTTAGTTCAATCATTTAAAAATCCCCTTCTTACTAGTTTACACGAAACACTTAGATATATCTAACGTTCTTTGTGGGTTCGACCATTACTCTCCGTTTCTACCAATTCTTTTAAATTCAGTAGAGTAAAGAAACTTATAGACGTGACCATATTCCTTACACAATTTGGTTGATTCCTTAATTTATTTGACACTTGGAATCTCACGAGCACAATCAATACAAAACTTCAACACTCCTTTAAATATTAGGAAAAATACTGTTTGTTACTGCAAAAACTTATAATCCCTATGTCTTATATATATTTGAACTTATTTGAGTTTTCATAAGGATTAAAAATTGTATTGAAAAGATATATTTTATAAACTGTGTTCGTAATTTACTCTTATTTAATAAGTAGAATTTAAAATTGATAGTTATAACTAAGTATTAAATCGGGGAAGGCTGACAATTAGTAAAATAATGTAAACTAATATATATATATATATATATATATATTTTACACACATAAAAGCATAATAGTTTTCTTTTTATCGCTTCCCGCCCATTTTCACTTACTAAATCGGGTTAAATTATCCTGGCCATTCACTTTATTTTGGAATTTTGGCCATTCGTTTTATTATAGGTTTTTAATATTTATTTTAATTTATATTATTTATAGATATATTTGATTTAGCTTATTATTATCACTATATTTTTCAATTTTTAATCACAATCACCAAATCAGATTTCATTTTATCTAGAAATATCTCTCTTTTTTATCTAGATTTTCATTCCTTCCTCTAGTAGAATTCATTCTATCTAAGATTTCTCAAATCTCTTTCACTTTACATTCAAACTTTCCATTAATTATCTCGACCAGTTATATTTTTTTTATCAATTTTTTTAATTTTTTGTTTAAATTTATCTCATATCATTTGATTGCTTTTGGATTTGTTCCATATTTACCAATGTTCAGAAAATTGGACATGTCATCGAATCGAAAAAGCTAACGATTCAAGGTCATTGGACCGATATTAATTAAATAATTGAAAAATTTAATTTTTATCTAAAATAATGTAGACAAAGAATATTCGATTTTATAATTTTTTTATATTTACTGTTTAAAAAAAATGAAATTTTATTCATTTTTTAAGAGTCATTATGAAATGTGACTTTAGGCAAAAAAAGGAAATCTCATATTAGTTATTTAGTAAAAAGAATTGAGGATGTATACCTATATTAAGGTACTTAGATATGTGTTACTCGTAATAGGGTCTTAACTTATTAACATTAAGCTGCCAAAAACTTTAAAATTTTAATAGATCATTATTTAAAAAAGTCTATTTTGAACCGGTAAATCGTATTCGTCTTTATCTCACACTACCAGATTATTTTCGAATTGGTTCCAGTATCTACAAATGTTCAAAAACTGGACTGGTTATTGAACTAGAAAAGTTAACAGTGCAATGTTATCAGACCGATTTTAAATAAATAATTGAAATAAATTAATTTTTCCTAAAATAATATGGAAAAAGAATATTCAATTTTATAATTTTTTGATCTTTACCATTTAAAAAAAATTGAAATTTTACTCCTTTTTTAAGAGCCATTGAAAATGTGACTTTGGGTATAGAAAAAGAATCTCACACTGGTTATTTAGTTAAAAAATTGAGAATGTATGCTTATATTAAGTTACTTAGAGAAGGATTATTCATGATAGGCCCTTAGCTTATAGGTCTTGAGCATCTAAAAAGTTAAAAATCTTAGTGGATCGTTATTGAAAAAAGGTTTATTGTGAACAGATGAACTATATTCATGTTTATCTCACACCGACAGATTATTTTTCAGATTGGTTCCAATATTTGCAAATGTTAAGAAAATCAGACCGGTCATCGAACTGAAAAAGCTAACGGTTCAAGGTTTAAAGGGTCGAATCGGGTCGAACCAAGATCGAACCGGTTTTAATTAAAAACTTAAAAAATAAATGATAAATTTTATAAAATTATCAAATAATTAGCAAAACTCAATAAAAGTGCAATTAAGTAGCTTTTGGGCATTATGATTGAATTCCAACATTGATTTCTCATTAAAAAAATGTTGAAATTTTATTTATTTTTAAAGAGCCATTGAAAATTTGACTTTGGACATAGAAATGAAATCCCCACATTGGTTATTTAATGAAAAGTATTGAGGAAGTATACCTATATTAACTTACTTGGAGATGGTTATTTATAATAGGGCCTTAACTTATCAGCCTTGAGCTACCAAAAAGTTTAAAATTTTAATGGATCATTATTGAAAAAAGTTTCTTGTGAACCGTTAATCATATTGTTTTTATCTCACACCGTTAGATTGCTTTCTCAATTGATTCCAGTATTCGTCAATGTTTAGAAGACCGTACTGGTCATCAAACCAGAAAAGCTAATAGCTTAAGGTTTAAAAGGTTGAATTGGGTCGAGCCGAGGTTGAACCGATTTTAATTAAAAACCTAAAAAATAAATGATAAAATTTATAAAATTGTCAAATAATTAGCAAAACTCAATAAAAGTAAACTAAGCGACTTTTAGGCATTATAATTGAATTCCCACATTGATTTGTCATTAAAACGGGTTAAAATTTTATTCATTTTTTAATGGTCATTGAAAATGTGACTTTGAGCATAGTAAGGGAGTCCCACATTATTTAATAAAAAGAATTGAGAATGTATACTTATATTAAGCTATTTAGAGAAGGGTTATGCATAATAGAACCTTAGATTATGTGCATTGAGCTTAGAAAAAGTTTAAAATTTTAACTGATCATTATTTTAAAAAAAGTTTATTATGAACCAGTGATCCGTTTCCGTGTTTATCTCATATCGCCGAATTGCTTTCTGAATTGGTTCCAGTATTCGCCAATGTTAAAAAAAAAAAGTACCAGTCATTGAATCGGAAAAACTAACAGTTCATGGTTCAAAAGATCAAATTGAATGTAAACGGTTTTAATTAAAAACTTAATAAATAAATACTAAAATTTATCAAATTGTAAAATAATTCACAGAACTCCATAATAAAAGTGTAAGTAAGTGACTTTTGGACGTTATAATTAGATTCTCATATGGATTTGTCAATAAAAAATGTTGAAATTTTATTAATTTTTTAAGAGCCATTGAAAATGTAGTTTTGGGCATAGAAATGAAATCTCACATTGATTATTTAGTAAAAAGAATTGAGGATATATACTTATATTAAGTTACTTAGAAAATAATTATGTATAATACGGACTTAGCTTATGAGCCTTGAACTTCTAAAAAGTTCAAAATTTTAATGGATCATTATTGAAAAATATTTATTGTAAACCTTATCCAAGTTTATCTCACATCATCAGATTACTTTTCAGATTGTTTTCAGTATTCACAAGTGTTCAGCAAACCGGACCGGTCATTGAACTGGAAAAGTAACGGTTCAAGATTTAAAATGTCAAATCGGGTGAAACTAAGGTCGAACCGGTTTTAATTAAAAACTTAAAAAACAAAAAACCTCCATAAAAGTGCAAGTAAATGACCGTTGAGCATTATAATTGAATTCTCACATAGGTTTGTCATTAAAAAGGTTGAAATTTTATTTCTTTTTAAAGAGCCATTAAAAATATGACTTTAGGTATAGAAAGAGAATCCCACATTGATTATTTAGTAAAAAATTGAGGACGTATGCTTATATTAAGTAACTTGAAAAATGGTTATTCATAATAAGGCTTAGCTTATAGGCCTTGAGCTTCTAAAAAATTTAAACTTTTAATTGATCATTATTGAAAATAATTTACTGTGAACCGGTAAATCGTATTCATGTTTATCTCACATCGTTGGATTGCTTTCCAGATTGGTTTCAGTATTCGCCAATATTCAGAAAACCAGACTGATCATCGAACCAGAAAAGCTAACAGTTCAAGGTTTAAAAGGTTGAATCGAGATTGAACCAGTTTTAATTGAAAACTTGAAAAATAAATGCTAAATTTATAATAAAATTGTTAAACAATTAGCAAAACTCTATAATAAAAGTGCAATTAAGTGACTTTTGGACGTTATAATTGAATTCCCACATAGATTTTTCATTAAAAAAGCTTGAAATTTTATTCTTTTTTAAGGGCCATTGACAGTGTGACTTTGAATATAGAAAGATAATCCCACATTAGTTTTTTAGTGAAAAATTGAGATGTACACCTATATTAAGTTACCTAGAGAAGGGTTATGCATAATAGAGCCTTAGTTAATGGGCCTTGAGCTTTCAAAAATTCAAAATTTTAATGGATCATAATTGAAAAAAAAAAAACTTTATTATAAACCAATGAACCATATCCGTTTCTATCTTGCAATGTTGAATTGCTTTCCAGATTAGTTCCAGCATTAGCAAATTCCTGATTTTTCTAATTGAATTGGTCATGATGGTTTAATTGTTTAAACATTGACTAAATTATATTAACATATTAAAATATTTAGTCTGTAGAAGGTGTATGTTAAGAAAAATTAGATATCGTTAATATATATTAGAAAAGTTAAAAAACAAAAAACAAAAAAAAAACAAAAGGGGCAATAGATCACATGTGCATTTTGTAGAAAAATATGGTGTTCACTCATAGACAATTTTGTATAGATATTTCGAGGGTTATAAATTGAAAAAGTCTGAAAATTATGATTTGTGTTAAAAATAGCCAAACAACAAATTCTACTATAAATAATATAATACATGTATTATCCTTCATCATTTTATTCAAGCTATGTTTATCAGATGTAACATATTTTCTCGTGTGTTATACATTAATGGCCTAATACAAAATTAAAAAATTCATCCGTGCAGCCTAATACAAACTCCAAAAATTTTCTTCAATATTTTCCTTAGGCCTTTTATTGTTTTTTTTTTGTAGGCCATTTTTTATCTTCATTAATGAAATATATCGTGTTACGGGTAGCACCTATATTGTTTTTACACATATTTCGACGATCAAATATTATAACTTAAAATTTTTTTATACAATCATGTTTAATCCTCTTGAACTGTTTATATTATCTGGTATTATCATCCCCTGGAATGCACGAGTGAAATACTTCTTAATAAAAAAAAAGAAAAGAAAAATAAACTATGTATTTGGGATATCTAAAAAAAGAAGACAAGCCTATATTTGTAAGAGGGAGAGAGTATATTTTATGCTATGTAATTTTCGACAATTTTAACTCAATCTAGAAAAGTAAAACCAAGCCACCCGGTCTTGAAAACGTTTCTCTCAAGTTTTGGAGAATCAAACTACCTATTGAAAACACAAGATATTAAAAAAATAACTTAAAAAAAACACACTAATCTCAATCCAACTAAGATGAAATTTTTTTGACTGTTGTCTCTTGTTCTTGTGGATCAAGCAAATGACGTAAGAAGGATAAGACCCTGCAAATCTTACTCTAATTACCAACTTCCTTTGACAAAAATATAACTTGATTGCCCATAATGACATATACAGTAATTCCTACATTATTCAATATATATTAGTGATGTAAGGAAAGCTACAAAATTTCTAAGGAAAACTATGCTACGTATCTTCGGTGGAAAATATTGTGATTTGTAGCCTTTGGACTCAATCAAGAGTAGAAAATGCTACAAATGATGACAAGGCATCTTATTGTACATTTTTAGCTGATCGTAGAGAATATATATAAGAAATGTTTGGTAGAGGCAGTAAAAAAAATTTTTAAAATACTCAAAATTTGGGTCTATAGCGTGTTTGAATCAAAATGATGGTTATGGTTAAAATAAAACAAAATGTTTATAGTTAAGATGATGATGGGACAGTTAAAACTCAGATGCCGACAGTCATGAATTTTCAATAGTAGACGGTGTTGTAACCTAACTTACTTCAACCTGAAGTGACTTTTTCTGATTAATCAACTCCTACTGTATTCATTATTTTTAAGCCTGAATTATGGGATACTTAAAAAAAAAAAAAAACCACCCAGAGA
Source organism: Nyctanthes arbor-tristis (assembly GCA_963692815.1). Lineage (NCBI taxonomy): Eukaryota > Viridiplantae > Streptophyta > Magnoliopsida > Lamiales > Oleaceae > Nyctanthes > Nyctanthes arbor-tristis. The sequence continues at coordinate 15,005 of CAVNYN010282310.1, read as the reverse complement.
GAGAGAGAAAAAAAAGAATTCAAATCGGAGTTCGTTTTGGTTCTCACAAGGTTATCTCTCTTGAAGGAAATAAGCTATCATATCTAAGCTAGTTTAGAGCAAGAAAAATTCTGATACTTTAGAAGTATCTACTCCTTGCTAATCAAGAACCCACATGCGTATTTTCAAGGGTCAAAATTTAACAATAAAAATTAAGCCTCACAAGCTGAAATGCTAGTTCTTGATTTTACTGATAGTATGATCCTCCTAGAATGCCATAATTTTGTTCATTTACTTGTTGGTACAATCATGTGGCGAGATTATTTGCTGATTTTTCTATCAAAATGTAATTCAAGAGCATGTCATGGGTTAATTTGATACCACTGGACTACTTGGGTCTTGGCTATATAATGAAACATCTTCACTTAATTAATATTTTGGTTTGTTAGACAAGGATTCCATCATCCACGGAAGAATTTGCGTGTTTTTCCTTAAAATCATAAAATATATGATGATGGAAGATTGACACAAAATTCAATGATAGTTAAGAGCCATCTAACAGCTAAGCATATATGTGATTCGAATAAGTGTTATAGTGGCTAGATTCTTATAATCCAGGCAGGAGATCATGAGTTTGAATCACATCTACCATTCTCTTATATTCCCTTGAATCAAAAAAAGGTAAAACGGCTAAACATATATAGTCGGCCTACTCTCTAGAAAACACGCTTTTTTTTTCTTTTCTTTTTTTTTTTCCTTTTTTGATAAAAGGGGATGTAGGGTGGAGAATTGAACTCTTGATCAATTATGATGTCATGATTAGACCATATGAATCTTGATAGAAAACACTTTTTTACGTCGTAGTAGTAGTGATGATGATGATGATGATGATGATAATAAGAAGAAGTTCTTTTTTTCCTTGGAAAAAATTTTAGTAAATCGAACTGAATTTCTTAATCGCTAGGGACTAATGGCAAATTTAGTGATATTAATATACTTAGAGACTTCTTGTATTATATGTTTTAAGATTTGTTAAATGTTAGTTTTAATAAAATGTTGCGTAAATATTAAGCACTAACCTAATAAATCACAATCGTGTATATTTTGACTTATCCTTTAAACGTATTGCATTTATTACAATATGTTCGTAATTAGTATTAGTTGTGCCTTTGCGCCAACGTACGTCATGGTCATTACATGGCAATATGTGCATGCTGAAATTGAATTTAGATCACTGTGTCACAGTTCAAATCACACGAAATATATAGAAATTTAGTAAAGTAAATTGACAACTCTATTTCGGTGTTAATACGCCAGAACCATTTAAAGTAGTTTTTATGGCTGCTGTGTAAAAAAACTTTATGGATTATTCTACTTGTATAAATAAATGTACAGATATATTTACAGGAAGGGTGTGAAATTATAATTTCATCCCTTGTTGTTCATTGAAAGAAAGAAAAAATATTTGGATAGAATAATAATTTTACGTCCTATCTGTAAACCTATTTGTACACTTATATGTACGTGTAGTATTACTCAAACTTTATACATTACAAACGTTGGCTTGATTAGATCAACACATCTAATGCATAATTTCTAGAAAAGATGATGTAGAGGAAAGAGATAAAGAGAAAAGATAGTTATTTTGATTGAAGAAGAATATAAAAAAGTGAAGGGAAAAAAGCAGTCATTCTAAGGAGATAGATCAGGCTCTAAAAATGGAGACTGATGTCTCATGTGACACAAATTTAACAAAAGCAGCCCTACCTTAGACTCCATTTTTAGAGCTTGATCTATCTTTTTACAAAAGTTCAGGAAAAAGCATGAAAAGTGAAAAAGAGGATCGATGTTGAAATAAATTCAAAAATAATAACAAAATAGTAGGGGAAGGTGGGTAGAATTGATTTTGTTCACCCACCCATTGTGGGTGGGGTTACACTGCGCTCTTTTGACGTGGCGCACACATGACCACACAGATGGCCGCCATGTGTGTCGGCTATATGTGCGCCACATCAGAAGTGGATGATGTAACCCGACTCACAGTGGATGGGAGAACAGGACTCTGGGTAGAATGATGTTTATATATAGAGTATTGGAAATACGGATATAAATGAGCCAAGTTGAGCCGGCTCATGAGCCTAAAATCTCGGCTCGGTCTCTACTTGAGCTTTTTGGTCTCGAGCAAAAAGAAAGTCCAAGCCGAGCCCGGCTTGACTCACCCAAAAAAATTTGAGCTCGGCTCGAGCTTTTTCCGTGCCGAGCCAGTAGAGTTTGGCTCGGCTTGTTAACTTTATTTTTCATTTTGTTAAGAAAATACTAGAAACTTTAATATAAGAAGTCATTTCTCCTCTGCGAGCCTTGTTGAACCTATAAATACGAGTTGACCCGCGCAGGCCAAATAAGCTCGGTGAGCCGGCTCGGCTCGAGCATTGCCATAATTTTAAGGCTCAGCCCGAGCTTTGGCTCGTCTGATATGAGCTACGAGCCTGCTAGGTTTGGGCTTTTTACAGGCCGAGCCTCGGGCCGCCACGAGCCAACCGATTCGTTATGCATTCCTAGTTGGAAATAATAATGAAAAAGTGATGTAAAAGGGAAAAAAGTAGTTAAAAAAGTGAAAAATCAAAATAAAATTTTAAAATAATATATGAGGTCCACTAAAATTATTGTGTCTGTCTTTCTCCGTTAGATACAGGATGCATGCACAGAAATAATGCATTGGAGATGCCTTTAATATAAAGCTTAAAATCTATCATGATTTTGTTAAATAGCATGTAGTGTCTCTCCATTAAGCGCGTTATATTCCTGTAATATATATATATATGTATATATAGCTTAAAATCTTAATTAATTCCATTGATCACCATAATACAACATTGATATACATATATACATACATATACATATATATATATATATATATATATTACAAAGGTTAAAAATAGCACTAGAAAGATATGATATAACTGATTTACTCTTATTTAATGAGTAGAATTTAAAATTAATAATTATGTCTACGAAATAAATAAAGGCAAATTAGTAAAATAATTATAAATTACGCTTCCCTCAATAAAGAAATAAGCCTATATATTTTTTGAATATTCTAAAATGGAAAATAAACCTATATATACTTGGAATAGGGAAAATTTTCTAGTACTCTGGGTGTACCGTAAACTTGGTACGTACTCCATCCATATATTTTGAGACAAGTGTAATTGTGGGACTCATTTAATTTACGCTCTCATTTAATTAACTCATTACTATCAACTAACAATAACATTTAAATTTACATCCAACTCTTGTTCTTACCTCTTTAGTTTATTTCCTTTTTTCATTTCTTTCGTTGGTCTGATTGGATTGGATTCGACTTTATTTATTATTATTTTTTCTTTTTTCAGTTTCCTCTTATAAGTTTCCGCATTCACTTTTTAAACTATATATATATATATATATATATAATCTAGTTAGCATGCTAAACTCAAAAAATAATATTTCTTCATATTTAAATTGAAGTTTTATATATTCAAGGCTATGTAACTTTTTTTTTTTTGGCTACTTTCGAATAATGACATGTAAAATACTGTTACTTTTTCACTTTCAAAAAGATCATTTTGCCATTGTGAACAATAACTGCATTTCAATTTCGACAAGATAAACTAAAAGAAAATTTTTTCTAGAATATAAAATCATGTGAGATTTTTCAAAAGGCTAATTATATCTACACCACTTTTTTACTAAACACACCACATTTGTTAATCTGAATATCTCTAATCTTTGTTCTTTATAGCATTTGCGCCCCTTAAAGTTTTTGCTACATTTTCTCGAATCTTTGATTTAATTATCATCTTGTATTCTTAGCAATCGTATATAATTTAAAAACTTTGATCATGATTTACATATGTTAAAATCATAGGAAAGTAAGCAATTATATATTATTAGATGTCGTATTTTTGGTTTATTTAAAAATCTTAGGCAATTTCCACAATCAATTTTGAGAAATCAAGATATGATTCAACACAAGATGTCATAATAATAGAACGTTAAAAATAAAAATATAATAGAAATAAGTTAATGTTGTAAGTATAAGGAATTGAAAATATAAAGGATGTTAAGTATAATTAAACTATAGTGTACTTAGTAAAAGAGATTATGTCAATATAACTACCCTTTTTAAAAAAGTATCAATATATTAATTATGGATAGAAAAAGATTAGACATGTTATTTAGTCACATTTTTCGTTGGCCATCTTATATAGACAATACTAATTGTGTTGGAGCCCAAAATTTAAAAAACAAAAATTTGTATGAAATAATTTTTGTTGTAAAATTGAGCCGACAAAATTTATAAATAAAAATTAATAATAAACCTATAAATATCACAAGGGAAAGTGAAAAGGGACTAAAAACAAGGTAAAGAAAAAAGAAATAAAGTCGAATCCAATGCAATCAAATACAAGGTAAAGAAAATGCTGGGAAGTCTGAATGTAAAAGAAAAAAATAAAATTTAAAGAATAAAAGCAAGAAATTGGATGTAAATTAATTAAATGGTGTTAATAGCAATGAGTTAACTAGCTTAATGGAGAGAGTGCAAGTCTACGGTACACTGGGAGTACTAGAAAATTTTCCCGTAAGACATGACTAATAATTCTACTACCTCCGTCCCACAAAGATAGGACTGTAGGCAATTTTACCTAGATTATGAAACGGTAGATAATTTTGTTGGAACATTAATTTTATAGGTGTTCTTTCAATTTTAACCTTTATATGTAATTAATGATGTGGGAATAATTACCAATATAAATTATTGAGAATGAGTTTGAATGGTTATATATAATGTGAATGACCTTAATTATAAGAATTGAAATTGGTATAATGCTTTTCCCTAAATGTATACCAAGATAGATTAAATTTGTTAATTAAATTAGAGCAAACATGGAAACAACAAATTAAATACACGCTTGATATAGTAACTGGACTATCATTTTGGGATGGACTAAAATAAAATACTGGACTATCTTTTTGGGACGTAGGTAGTATCAAATAAGCCATTAGATAATATAGCAACCTATTCTTCTTCAATTTCATTTGGACTTCCAGAAGGTATTTATATATGTCTAGCAATTGAGGGCAAATGTTATAATCATAGAGAACAAACAATCATGTATTTATATGGGTGAAGAGTTTTAGGGTTTTTCAAATGAACTTGAGATGGTTTTTTCCCCTATATATACGTTGTAATAGACTCCTATTGGGGTAAAACGGGCAGAACAATATGTTGATAAATTTTGACTTGTTGGCTTTATTCAACAATGTGCTCTAGTAGTACTAGAAGTTTTTTCCATTCTTAGCAATAGACCACAAGCATTTAAAACCTACCAATACAAAAGATCAAGATTGCAAAATATTAGAAAAATGCTATTGGTATATATAACAAAAATGTACAACAAACTAGTTGTATAATTAAAAATACACTGGCTCATATGGTAAACTTTTAGATCAAAAAATAATGTGACAGAAAATAACAGCATCCTACTAAACGTATTATTATATATTTATATATATATATATATATACACGGAAATATTTTTGGCACATCTATGGGTGCTGTTATCATGACATGACTATATATATACAGACACATACATACATACATACCCGTCAAGTGGTTGTATATATAATCACATATCATGCATTCATGCAACTACATAACGGTACCTAGCCAAAAGATAAAAAATATAAATGAATGTCATAATTCAAGACTTCTTCTAGAAGGCAAAAATTTTCCCTCTGAATCTGTCTCTGTTGATAAAAAAGAAAATTTCAGTAAACTAACAACAATTAAAAAAATAATATTTGCTATATGATTCTCAACCTGTTACTTGGAAGCAAAACAATTTGGTTTCCTTCAGAAAATGAAATTTACCTTCTGAGGATTCTTATAAAAGCCATGCATGAACCGTCAATCTCTTATTATGCACTCAACATGGTGAGATCTCCAGGAGGCAGCAGTGGGTTGAAGAAGGGAGCATGGTCCGCCGAAGAGGATAAAATTCTGAGGGAATATATCGAAAAACATGGCGCGGGAAATTGGGTATCAGTTCCCACAAAATCTCGACTAAACAGGTGTGCGAAAAGCTGCAGATTGAGATGGATTAATTATTTAAGGCCTGGTATTAAGCGCGGAAACTTCACGTCTGAGGAAGAAGAAACTATTATCTACCAACATTCGCTTCATGGAAACAAGTACGTACTTAATTAATATTATAATAGACTCTTTGTTTCTCTAATTTTCACTTTAATTACTTTCACTTTCCTGGATAATCCTATTTGGCCCGACCTGAAAAGTTTTTGTCCAGATATGATAGGGATGGATCTAAAAGAATTTTTTCGCACGGGTTACAATTAAAAAATTTGATTTGAATAAAGGATCATATGTAATTTTTTTTCTTTTTTCTATGTAAAATTGGAAAAAAAATAATGAAAAATGGATCCGTCCATGATAGCATGCTTTCTTCGAAGCACATATCTTTCATTTATTGTAGGGTTTGGCTTGTGATCGGTAGTCAGACTTGTTTATGAAGCTTTATTTGGCTTCATAGAATCTGAGACATCATATATAATTACATGCTAAAAAAATGTGCCATTCGAAAAACTAACTGGGAGCTTTAGGGTTTTATTTTCTTTCATATCACAGACTTTTTTTTTTTGCAGTTCCTTTTATAAGTAAGATTAAAAGTCGGTCAATAAGTAGAATTTGAATACCAACCATATATTTTTCATAGAAAATTTACTTTTCACATTTTCCTATGATCTCTCTTTGAAAAACATTGTTACTAAAATCAATTCTAAAAGCACTCTCAAGACTGAATAACTCTTGAATGTAACTGACGTAGGTGGTCGACGATTGCATCTCATCTTCCAGGACGGACAGACAATGACATCAAGAATTTCTGGAATACCCGCATCCGGAAAAAGCTCCTCCGGTCTGGAATTGATCCCCAAACCTACCAACCGTTACCGTATATGATCAACCAGCTTTCGACTTGCGGTTTAACTGATCTGATTATGAATGATCCCTGGAGATATCAGCTTCTGTCACTGGTAGATCAGCTGGCTTTCTTCACATTCCTACTTCCGGAATCACATAATTCCTATACTGTGTCATCGACCAAAGAATTCGATATTGGATTCATGAATTCATTGGAAAACATCCCAGAAACGCTTATTTATGATCAACCCAATAATAATGGGATAATAACCTCTGAATATCCACCTTCAGCTTCGGGTTTAGCCACATCAGAGACTTTCATCGAGGATAGAATTGATTCAGTGCTAATTCCGGGCCAATCAATAGTATCTAACAGCTTTGAAACTCATGGAAGCCTTGTTGACGATGATGTTGATAGTTATTTCTGGGGAATTTAATAACATCCATCCATTAAGGCTACGTGCCCATCTTAATTTGCTGGTCATTGATCCAGATAAAGAAATTAGATATTTGAAGTATGTTATAGAAAGAAGATTAATCTTTGATTATGTAATTCTATACATATTATATTGTCTTGTTTATCCGGAAAGTCCTTGCATGGAGTCATGCAAAAAATTGTTGTATATTAATTGAAATATAATAATTAATATTATAGGGATATTTGACTACTCAGTACCGAGAAAATCTGTTGTTTATATTCTTTTATATTCTTTCAACCCTATGGCACGAGAAAATATCTGATACTCCACGAGTAAATTAATACGGTACTCTACACCAATCAGCAATGGCGGAGCTATGCGCTATTGGAGGGGTGGCCGGAAGGGTGAGTTCTATAGTACACACGGTTAAATTACCGTTTATATATAATTTTTTTTAAAAGCTAAAAAAAATTTCCCCCCATTTTTGTTGGAGGCCCACCATGCCTTCCCTTAGCTGCGCCATTTCTAATCAGTAACCTACATATGTGTTTAAGGGTTCTAAAAATAGGGCACAAAAACCCATGTGTGAGTTCCTTATTAGACTGGAGTACTTAAATCGGGCACTACCCTCCTAGAGTACCTAAATTTTTTCCCATGGCACATGAGTACCCATCCTAGCCTGGGGTAGAGGTTGGAGGCGCGATGGTAGATGTGATCAATATTTTAGGAGTAGAGTACCAAAAATATATTGGGACCATAATTATTTCTTACTCTACCACATTAATCACACATTAATTTGCATCTTAATGTTTGAGTAGTGCTACTTATGTAGACTAGAAACTAGTTTCCATTCCAGTCTAATTGGCACTTTTACATTGACGGATATGTGGATAATCATAAATATATGGAGACATTTACGCATTGACTATCTAATAAGAAAATGCCAACTAGACTGGAATGGAGACTAGTCTCTAACCTAAATAAATAGTATTATTCTTAATGTATCTACATAACAGCCATGTATCCCTATTAATTAACATAGAAAACATATCTAAAGTGCTTTTGCATCATCCAAAGACCATGTCCAATCAACGTCTAAAAAGCCATAATTAATCAAACTGCTGTAATTTCTCCTTTTCATACAAAATCACATTCTTCTTTCTTCTTTGCAGATATCTCAAAATTCTCTTTGCTATTGCAAAATGAAAGTTGCTTGGTTATTTGTTCTTAAATCTTGAAACAATACTAATTGAGTGCATTATGTTAGACTTCATATTATTAGTGAAGTAAATTAAGCAACTGACCAGCTTTATAAAACCTAACTCCAGCCATGCCGACTCCTCTTGCTTCGACCAATCCGGCCGCCCAAACTCCGGTGAAAGACCACCAGTCCTCTTTCCCTATTAAGGCGCCACCCTCCACCACCGGCCATCGGCAAAAAACCACAAACTCGTCGCCCTTACCTCAAACCAAACATCCCCTATTTTGCCCCTTTCACCACTACACACCACCACCAAAATAGCCTCCTTCATGTCATTTCTCATGTCCCAACATCAGTTTGGAGGAAGTTCAAACGAATTCTTGGGATTCACAACCAATTTTAAGCCTATAAATCCATAAGTCACAAATAATTCATCTAGGCAGCAATCGGGTCATTTGAAGGATGTAATAGCTTCTACACAGCCTGGAGAACATAACCCTATGGTTGGATTGGGTTAGAATCAAGCGAATCAAAAAACCCCAATTCCAAAGTCTTCATCTAGGGTTTGAAAGGACTCAAAGCATTACCGGGTAGAATTGAGCTTTGCTCCATAAGACAAAAATGCTCTAAAGGTCCAAAAGGGGTGGGCCCAGTCTGTGACCAAAATCCCGCCATCTGTATGGTGCGTAGGGCCTATGCGCGGCTGTCCCCAAAACTGCCCTTGACCTCAGGAGGTCTATCCTACTGTTTTACCTGGCTGTACTTATGCTTCTACTGTTTCTTCTTGCCCGAGATTATCTGTTGAACAACATATTGTGAAGAAGTCTTTTCAGTAGATCTTTCAGGATGCTTCTACCCCATTAGCCACTTATCAATAGTGCAGGTCATGTTTACCGTAGGGAGCCTGCGTTTTCTATACAGCAGAGGAAGAAGCTATTTTGACAGCGCCGTTTCAGTACACACTGATTGGTAAGTTCTCATTTGACAAACCTAGTATGGTTACTGCACGTAGTAGCTTGCAGTAATTTGGTTTTATTGGTAGCTATACTGTGGGCTTGGTTGACACTGCACATATTCTATTACACTTTACTTGTGAGGATGATTATACACGTCTATTTTTGAGGCATGAGTGGTCTGTTGCTGGATGTCGTATACGTGTCTCGAAATGGACTTCTGACTATGAGACTCCTATTACCCCTGTGTGGATTTCTTTTCCTTTATTAAATGTTCATTTGAGAGCAAATGAGTGTTTGTATGCTTTGACTTGAGTTGTTGGAGCTCCATTGTGTATTGATGAGGCTACGGTTGATTTGGTACATCGTAGTGAGGCTCGAGTCTTAGTTGAGCTGAATTTAGAGCATAAACTTCCTGATAGGGTGTGGATTAATAGAGGACATGTGCATAGTTTTTGGCAGTCTATTGTTTATGAGTAGTCTGCATTCAGTGTCGACACTTGGGGCATATTGGGGGTTCTTGTATGTTTAGAGCTGCTGCGCCTCCGCCTTCTTCTCAAGCTCCACCTCCAGCCCCCACCGGCCTCGCCTCTGCCGGTTGTACCTCCTCATGATAAACAGAACGAGGTTGTTTCTGTACCGGCCAGACAGTGGGTTCCTGAGGCAGAAACCAAGGGTCAGATATCTTATGTTGCGCAGGCCCTACAAGTTATTTCAGTTACTCTGCCTTTAGTGCCCATGTTGACTCTTCTCCACCAATGAGTACTCCATCTATCTGTATTTCTACTGGTCTAGTTGAGCATTGTGCTTCTGAAGTTAGTACTAGCGTGTTACTAGTGGTCCCTTATATTGTTGCATCTTCTGTTGTGCCATTTGTGCCTTTTAGTACTTATGTTTCCTCTATTTTGGTTTCTGCTCCCCCTGAGCATATGGTTAGTACTCCACTGCCTGCTGGTGTACGTAGTGCGAATCTATTATTAGTAGGTGGTTGGGTTCCCCTTGGGGTGATTCTGGATTTGTTATAGTCACTTTTGGACCAGGATCCTCTTGGGATGAGTATGGGTATGTTACAGGGAATCTTGGACTGTTAGCCTTTGCGGTATTTGATGCTTGAAACTTTTAATAAGCATGACTTGACGGTTGGTAAGAAGCTGAACAGGGCTATAGAAGAGATTTTGCAGGCTATTGAGCATACTACTGGGCTCTCTATTATGTCTCCCCCTTCTTCTAAGAAGAAAGGTACTTTCTCTGGTTCTGTTGGATCAGTGGCTTTAGTTAGTCAGCGGTCTGGCCCTACAGATATGGAGTAGGCCAATGTTATGTCAGACTTGGATTCTAGGGGTCTCTATCAATAGAACACTATTGCGTCCCCACCTTCTCTAAGTAGCCAGCCTATTGTTTACATATATGATACTTGGGAGAAGGATACAGATCCTCAGCTGGATTTTGAGTCAGACTATATGCAGGTACTACCCCAGCCGGCAGCTCTACCTTCGCCTACCCATGTACTTCCCCATTTGTTGAGTGCATAGGCGAGAACTTTTGCCCCTCCCTTTGCCCCGCCGGTCTTTGGTCATAGTTCCACTTGGGTAGGTCGCAGTGCCTATTAGACTCTGCGGACTTTGCAGATGAGATCAGCCGAAGATATTTCACTCGAAGCAAGAAGAAGGAGGTGGTTATTCTCCATGATTAGATCAGTTTACTCTCTTTTTTCTTGTATTTCATCGACTCTCCATGTTGGAGTTTCTTTTGTTACTTTTTTTTTTTTGCAGTGACTGGAGGTCAGGCCTAGCCCTCCTCCATTTTTGTTTCTTGTTTTCATTATTAATAAAATTAGCCACGCTAGTGGTCTTTACTTTAAAAAAAAATGACCAGCTTTATATAAATTGTAACATATCGACTTTTTTGTTCCATCATCTTGCTTTATCTTTTTATTCAAAACCATAGGGGTAGAGACGGGCTTACATCGCATCATGTGAAACTTCTTGTCCTAGAAAATTTTTTCCTTTCCTTTTCTTCACATTCATTCCTAAAAGGTGCTTCATTAAACCCAAATCGTTCATCTTGAACTTTTGCATTTGCTCGAAGTTTTCCACTGTCTGTTTTCCGCTATCTTTATGTTAGTATTGCAATAAATCAAATCATCACAATAAAACCTACACCTATCTTCTTTATGTTAGGATTTGATCCCGAATAAACCTCCCCGGTCAATGTCGAAAAACCATGACGTGCTATTATATTTCCTAAGACTTATGCTAATGATTGGAAAATTGTTTTTGTCGAACTTCTACACCAATTAGTTGCCCAAAATAAAGAAGGACTAGGAACATTTTTAAGGTACCCAACTTTGAAGCAATCTAATTTATTGGAGTTGGTCAATTGACACTATCAAACTAGACCTTGCCACCCTTATAAGCATAGCAAAAACAAACATATTTTCCCTCCCAAAAAGCTTTCTGTTGAGGATTGAGCTTCTAGTGGTTTTGCTTTATATGATTTTTTGAGTTTTTATCCTTTTTTTTTCCTTGAGAATAATTGAGAGGTTTGAAGTAAGGATTGGGTTTGGGCATTCTATTGATTCCAATTTGTGGAGCTACCTTGATGATGTGGTAGCTTTGATGAAATCCGAACCCAGTCTTTGTAACAAAATCCACTGTGCAACTCTGATAAACTAGTATAATTGAATTTGAAAATCTTGAATTCATGGCAACCCCAATGTACCCAAAGCAAATGAAAACCATATTATGACTGTAGATGATGTGGGCAATCGACTGGCACGGCACATGCATGTAGACGCACCAGTGATCATCGTTGTATGGATTAGAATTGTTGGAAACTTTCTTTTCTATTGGCGGTGTGTATAGGCGAGTGACACCTTTGGTGGCTGAAGGTAATACCCGGATAGATTGGTGTTGTAGTCAAGTCTTGTTTGGTTGCTTATTGCAAGTTATCGTGGGTTGCTAGGGCATTATTTGAGATAATATAACACTGTCATGACCCCTAAGATAATGTTACCTTAGGGATTCTCGCTCTGATTGAAATGAAACCATCAAAAAAGGTTCTCGAAGGTTTGGCTTGACCCTCCTTTTAAACTCAGTAGCTAACAGATGATCGTGTGGGTAGTCATTAGGTTTTGGGGACTATTGTGGCTCGATAGTCATTGCTTGTAATAGACCCTAGGGTTAATCCTATTACTTGAGATTTTGGCAATTAATGTTGTGTTATTGCTTGCTGTGATATATATTGCTCAGTTTCTTTATTACCTTGTACTTGTGATATCCTTTCATAATCTTAAAATTGTTAACCGTGACCGTTCCTACTTTGATTTTTCCCTTGACCTCAAATTGAGAGTCTTGTGAAATCTTGGGATTTCATATAGTGGTGTATACTTATTGACCTGAAGACCATTAGTTTGTGACTTGTTGTGCTTGAGGTTGCTTTATTGCATGTTTGCATAAACATAACCACAATAATTTTGAACTTGGTAGTTTCAATGGTCAAGGTGATTTTTCTTTGGCAAGAAAAGATGAAATGTGTTTTAGTACACCAAAGGCTTACAAAGCCATTGATAACTCTTTTCCCACCGATGTAAGTGAAGACAAGGGAAAAAAAAACTTGACAAACTTTCATACACTTTAGTCATCTTGCACTTGTCTGATTCTATTTTATGAACTATTGGAAGGCATGATTCAACTGAAAAACTTTGGAAAGAACTAGAAAAATTGTTGTATTTAAAACAATCTACTTCCGATAGGCTTTATTTACTTGAAGGTTCTTCAATATTAAAATTGATCCTTCAAAAGGATCTTGATGACAATAGACTTAACAAATTTGTTCAAGACATCACCTACAGTGGTGACACTATCCCTGATGAATATAAAGTTATTGTACTTTTAGATGTCATCCTTGAATGTTATAAGGATGTTAAGAATTCAATCAAGTGTCATAGCAATAATCTTTCATCAGACATAGTCATTGATTTCCTAAAGAGTAAGGAGAAGGAAGTAAAAACTAAAAGAAGCAAGAGAAAAGGTGTAGAGATCCATTTGGTAAGAAGTAGATCCCAAACTAAAGGAATAAATGGTCAAAATAGTGGTGGCAAAAAAAGAGTAGAAGTCGTTCTAGGTCCCGAGGAGAAGGAGAAGGAGAGGGAGAGGGGAAGGGAAATGAGCCTACTATGTGTAATGCCCCGAATTCATAAAACTCGGGACGTTACCTTATCTTTAAAATTAACTTTAAATTCGGAAATAATAACATAATAAATAATTGTGGAAAATGTTATTTATAAATAACAAAAGAATTCACCTAAATAATTTGAAATTCATTAATCAAATAAATGAATATTTTGGAATTCTAAATAACATTAAATATGAATTATAAACGTGTTTGCTAGTAGCCTTCGTCCAACAACCCGCCACAAGCTCTGAAACTTGAAAGTGCTAGTCGGAAAGAATGAGTATTAAATACACTTAGTTGATTCTAGTGAATATCAATCAATTCATATTATAAATGCAGCGAATAAACATGCAATTAGTTCTTTCTTGGAGGATCTTGTCTTTGAGAACAAGCATCATAAGTAAAGGTAGGTTCCCGTTCTTATGCATTAAAAGAGATATGCGTATAATAATAAAGAGATCTTAAGTATATAATAATATTCAATCTTTCTTATAATCACATCATTTAATTAAAGCACCCAAAGTCTTTTCTCTTATCCCCCAAATTTCAGAGAGAGGCGTGTGTGCATGGGTGCTGTTAGAGGAAAAAAGGTGATTGTCACTGGTCAAAAAATTCCAGCAAATGGTGAACGGTGCTTGTGCTTGTGCTGTGCATATGTATACTAAGTATGTGATGAATGAGGAAGAACCAATGTATATATATGAGAATAATGAATGAGTACATGCATCTTCTTGTCTGTCCATGCGTGTATATAAGTGAGGTATTGGTCATTTTTGGCAGTGGTAGTGGCGGCTGGCATGGTGGTCCTGTGGGTATATCCCTATATCTTCCTACATATGCTCATGAAAGATGAAAAACAAAGTCAAACAAACTAGGGTTTATGGGTGTAACTATACATGTATGTATGCAAAGGGCCTGTCCATCTAGATGCCAAGAAGGGTTCGTGTATGTATATTTCTTCACGTATATATATGTTCTTGATCTTTGAAGGAGTTGATGTTCCCTTTTCTTTGTTAAAGTTGTTTACACTTTTTTATTCACCTGGATCCATCCTTCTAATGCTACCACATGGATAGATCTTGACCGTTGGTTGTTTTAGGGTCTTTATATATAAGCGTGTTTTCTTTTATTTTTAGTGTTAGAGGGTTCTCTTAGATTGTTGGGTCTGTAAGTTTACTCTGTGTAATCTCTTCCCTCACTATTTGATTTTTATCTCTTAGTGAGATTAGAGTTCTTGTAAAGGTCAGATACCGTCTTAGGTTTGAGAGAAGTATATGTGCTGTGAGGGTGAC
>CAVNYN010282309.1:0-45356 GCA_963692815.1 Nyctanthes arbor-tristis | reverse complement strand
TACTGTTATTTTCCCAGATCTTTCCGACAATCACCAGAAACCCATTTCACAATCAACCGAAGCACTAAAAATGCCGATCTTCCTAAAAAACATAACTTTTTCCCCACTCAACCCCACTTCTGGCACCAGATACCCATCGATAACGAAAACCTCATAGTGGGTCCGTCGAACAAATTCCTTGTTTTATTTACCAAATTATGGTTCTTTTTAAAATTAAGTTTGATTTTTGCATTGGAAGAAAACAAAGAACCGAAAGGATCAAAGGATACTGCTTGGTCGATAAAGGAAATAACGGTTGAATAACTGCTCTAAAGACTTACTGGCTGTGGATTTTAGAGGAGTTCCCTACATAGATTTTACAAGCAAGGAATAGAGTGGAATTTAGGCTTGCTCGGCTCAACTCGCTAAAATTTGGGCTTTGGCTTTTTTGATACCTAGCTTAAAAAGCTCGAGCTAAAGCCTAACTCGGTTCGATTGTGAAAATTAGACTCGACCTCAGCTTTGGCTTGGGCCTCGGCTCAGCTGGCTCAATTTTTTTTTAAAAACTTTTTCTATCTTAGTTTAATTTTTTTCTCTATTTACGTTTGACACGGGCCTTAACGAGCCAGGTCAGCCATGTGGCCTAGGGAGTCAAACGGGCTGACCCGGTTCGGGCTTCTCTCTAAATTTGGGGCTCGAATCGGGCTCGTCTTAAAGGAGCCACGAGCGGGCTTGACTAAGGCTTTTTACTGGTCGGGCCACAAGCCGTCCGAGCCGGTCGACTCGTTATACATCTCTAGTGGAAAACAGCGCTTTTGGAGCAAAAGGCAATGATTTTGATTCGTTTATCGTGCATCTCCTCTGTACATTGTAGCTAAAGACATTGAAAAAGCCAAAAACGCAATAATAAATTGTCGGGTTATCTTTTCCTTTGCTTAGTTCCAATGCCTTGCCACGGTTTTGAGGAGATACAGAGGGGTGAGATATAGAGAATTAGGGATGGCAATTTGAACTAACCTGATTGTTAACCTGCGGTGCCCTGAACTGAACGGGGCAAAAAAATGAATCGGCAGGGTGGATCGGCGCGTGATCCGATGCCCTGACACGGCCGATCTGCCCCGCCCGTGCCGTTTAGTGTTTAAAAAAAAAAAGAAAAAAAAGTAATTATAAAACTCTAAATTTTACTAAAAATTTTTTTTGAAGAGGTAGTTAATTTCAAGTAGTTTAGAATCCTCAAAATTTACCATCAAACCCAAAAAAAGAAAGTTAAACGGGCAGCAAACTGCCCCGCGACCCAACCCGACCCGACCCGAAATAGTAGAGGCGGCGGGGCGGGGTAAAATATAATCGGGGCAGGGCCGATCCGCCCCCTTGCCGTCTCTAGAGAGAATATAATAATTATTTTAATTGATGGTAAATAAAATGAGATGTAGAGAAAGTGAAAAAGATGAGAGTAATATAAATTTAAAAATAATAATAAAATAATAGTATAAAATATGAAAATAAAAATGTAATTTTAGATCTTATAAGTAACACAAGAAAGGATAAAATAAGGATATGGTTATCTCTTTTTTTTTTTTTTAAATTTTAAAGGAGTTGGACCCCGCCCATTGCATTGGGGAGAGCCATTCATGTGAGTTATTGGAGGGGTGTGCATTATTCTGACTAAAGGTTATCAAAACTTTCCTGGGATTTTGAACACTATTTCAATAAGACTAACGTGGAAATAAAATCTTGTTACATTACAGGATCAAACTGATGATGTGATTAATACGATGTTGACACTTAGTGATATTATATCTGTCTCATAAAAATATTTCCTTTTTATTTTTCACATAAATTAAGTTTTAATTAAAAAAACTTAATTTGTTTTGTTAGAAATATACAATTTAATGATATATTACCTAATAAGCCTTTTTATTTATTTAATATTTCACTTTAAATCTTTTTTATTGTTGATTACTATGCATAATAAATAGAGGTATTTTAGAAAACTAAAAAAATTAAATAAGGAAAGAGAAATGGTTAATTTCACAAATCATCCCCCAACCTTTGAGCTAAGTCTTGATTTCATTCTCAACATTTGTTAAGACACCTTACAGCCCTCAACCTTTGATAAATACACAAATCTTCTTTTTTACACTATTTCACAAAACTTTTAACAAAAGGAAGATTATACCCCCTTAAATTTTTTTAAAAACAGTTTAAAAATAATAAAAACTTAAAAACTAACCCACCCCATCCTCACTCCACGTTAGGAATAGCAATGGGGCGGGTATCCCTTCCCCCGTCCCGACCTCGTACATGCCCCATACCCGATTGAATCGGGTATGAGGCAGGGGAGCTTCAGGGCGGGTACAAAAAAAATACCTGTTACCCGCCCCGTTAAGAAAATTCAAATAAAATTTAAAAAAATAGGTTTTTGTCAATTGTCGCAGGGGTGAAAGATACTAGAGTTTGTTCAATTTTCTTGATTTAGTTTTTGTTATTTTAAGTTAAAATTTGAATTAATATTAACTATTAATCATTAAAGTTGGAAAAATTTACCAAGTAAAACATCTACCAAAATGTTCAAGGCATGTGTTATGTGTATCTTTGGGAATATGTTCAAAACGTCACACTCACATTGTCAAAATATTTGTACCAAATTTATTAAAAAAAGAAAAATTAGGGTAACGAGGTCGGGTCGGGTCGGGGCCACTACCCATCCCCACCCCGATAACACTTCGGGGCGAAAATTTTCGCCCTGTACCCACGGGTAACGGGTACAGAATTGCTATTCCTACTCCACGTTCCCCTCCTCTTCGGCCAAAGTTCAGCGGCCGATTGACGGAACGGTACATTCCGGCGGGGCAGCAAAATGGGAGGATTTACCTCTATTTTTGAGACAAATACTGCTGAAAATAGCAACAAAATCGCTGTCATTTTTTGGCAGCATCCAATTTATTATTTTTAAATTTTTTTAAAAAAAATGTAAAAAGTTTAAGGGGCATATTCGTCCTTTTGTTGAAAATTTTCTAGAATAGTGTAAAAAGAGACGATTGTATGTATTTATCAAAGGTTAAAGCTGTGAGGTGTCTTAACAAAGATTAGGGACGAAATCGAGACTTAACTCAAAAGTTGGGGACGATTTGTGAAATTGACCCAAAAAGAAATATAATTTAAGATGGATAAAAAAAATAGAATATCTTTTTAGAACAGAGTGAGTAAGAAGAAGTTTAGTGTGTGTGTCTGTATATATATATATATATATATATATATATATATTTTATCCTTTTACATGCCACACTGTCCAAACAAGATTCTATTTTCATAATATTTTTAGTGTGTATTAGAGCATTTCTAATGATGAGGGTGGAGGTGATGGTGATAGAGAAGAGAGATTGTAAAGAGATAATTATTTAAATTGAATGAGCGAGGAGAAAACGATATAGGGAAAAAAGCGGGAAAAGTGAAAAAGAAGAAATAGATAGATAGAAATTCAAAAACAATGGTAAAATAGTAGTGAAGAATGTGAAGATGAAAGTGTGATTTTGGATCTTAGAGTTGACATTAAAAAAGAAAAGTGAGTATAAAGTGGTATAAATGAAATAAAAGTGATTAAAAAAAAGAAAATTAAAAAACATAAAAAATATATGAGATTCACTTTATTTTTTATGTGTGTATAACTTTTTGGGGATGACTTCTCCCACTGAAGATGCTTTAAGCTTTTGTCCGCCAGAATCTGCTGTTCCTCGTTGTTTGAACTGCAGTAAGTTTCTACATGGATGGCCTATGTTTTCTTTAGGAAAAATACAAGAGACGTATGTTTAAGGTCAAATGACTCCGTGGACAAGCCCAAGATTTGAGTACATTCATGCTCTGGTTCTCTTGATATTTGGCCCGAAATGTCCTCCTAGACAGTTTGATCCGGTTATAAATTGATCTCACGATTCATCAAGATCGGAAGAGCAGTGTTTCAACTTTTATGCAACAACCTTGTCGATGACGGTATATATGTGGCGAAGAATATTCACATTACATTTAATGAACTCTCAAATATAATACTCCTTCTATCCCAAAAAAATACTCTCCTTCTATTTTTTACACAAATTAAGAAAACTCAATTAGTATTGTTAGAAATGTATAATTTAAAAACGTATTTCTTAATATGCCTTTTTGGTTTATTTAATATTTCATTTTACATCTTTTTTATTGTTGATTACCGTGTATAATAAATAAGGGTGTTTTAAAAAACTAAAAAGTAAAATAAGGAAAAATGAATATAATTTAGGCGGACAAAAAAAGAATAGAGATATCTTTTTAGGACGGAGAGAGTGATGTACGGGCGGATAAAAAGTGGAGGCATTTGGGGCAATGGCCCCCACAGGCAAAAAAAAATCCAGAATTATAATATTAAAACAATGAATTACCGTCTTTGCCCACACACATATTCTTTTATCCGAAATAAATGAAGACTTGAGGGTAAAATTGTAATTATTCACTTCCAGTAACTTTTCCTCCTTCTGTTAAAATTCTAGAGCCAAAACCGCGCCTCCAACCCTTCTAAGGAGAAAAAATCGTATTTCCAAATTATTATACAATGGCTAAATCGAAAAGACTGCAACAATTCCTCCACATTTTCGCACTACGATCAAAGTATTAAAAATGGACCTACACGACGCTCTTCCGATCTGTAACAATTTTGCTCAGTTTCAAGTAATATTTCTTTTTCTTTTTTTCTTTTCTGACAATCGAATGAGACAAGTTTGATGCTAAATTTTGAGCTTTCCTTGTTCTGTAAATGAAGGTTATTATTTAATGTTTTCTTGATTTTTAATTTTAAAAGTAATAATCACTATGTTATTAACTTTTTTATCAGCCACTAGTTCATGTTTCATTTTTTTTATATTTACTGGGTCTGTGGTTCAGTTATTAAGTTACAAACGATTCAATGAATTGAGGTTATAACATGATTCTAATGATTTGGTTTGAATTAACATATTAGTTCTTTGAATTCCAATAATTTCCCTTTTTTATTTAGTCATGGAGAAATTTCTTAGTGAGAATAAACACAAGTTTAGCTTATGAAGAATTGGTGAGGCAAGTGACAATCTAGAAAAATCTTAATTATGCTGCTCTTGTTAAACACAAAACCTTATGTTGCTTTTATGCAACAACGTTGACTGTATATATGTGGCAAAGAATATTGACATTACCTTTAATGAACTCTCAAATATAATACTCTCTCCGTCTCAAAAAGATACTCTAATTTTATTTTTCACAAAATTAAGAAAACTCAATTAATGTTGTTAGAAATGTATAATTTTAAAAATCTATGTCTTAATGTGTCCTTTGGTTTATTTAATATGTCTTATATCTTTTTTATTATTGATTATCGTGCACAATAAATAGGGATATTTTAGAAAAGTAAAAAGTAAAATAAGAAAAGAGGAATATAATTTGAGAAGAACAAAATGAGAATATGGAGATATCTTTTTGGGATGGAAGGAGTAATGATACAAAATGGAGGCATTGGGGACCATGGCCCCTACAGAAAAATGAAAAATCTAGAATTATAATATTAAAACAGTGAATTACCATCTTTGCCCACACACATATTCTTTTATCCAAAGTAAATAAAGATGTGAGGGCAAAGTTCTAATTCTTCACTTCCAATAACTTTTCCTCTTTCTTTTGTCAAAATTCTAGAGCCAAAACCACGCCCTTACCCGTCGAAGGAGAAAAAATCGTATTCCCAAATTATTATACAATGGCTAAATCAAAAAGATGTTAGCGAATTTCAACATGATATGGCCGATCATAGCTAAAGTGAAATTGAGAAAAATTGGAAATAAAATTAACACAAGGATTTAACGTGGAAACCCCTAATTTAAGATAGGATAAAAACCACGGGCAAGTGTAAAAGGATTCCACTATAGTAGAAGAATTACAACCTTCTTTCTATTAACAAGAAGATAACAATATTTAATCCCTCTTGTAATAGGAGAAACAAAGTAGGAAACTCATAGGAGAAACAATATTTTCTCTCAAAATATTATCAGCCTCTCTACTATTTTCTCTCTACTATTTGTATCACCAAAGCCCACCACTCAATGGAGAAATGACACTCAAAATGGGATGAATTGCTTCTGCCAAAACTGTGCTCTATTTATAGGGAAATTCTACCACATTGCATTTAATTTACAGCATCAATTTTCAACCGAGAGCCACGATTTTATGGTGGTGTTTCACACTTAAATGCATTCCCATGAAATCTTTGTTGTATTGATATTATCTATGCAAAATTCTCCACCGAAGGCTACCACAATTTGTGCCATTTTCCACCAATGTTTGCTGTGTATTAATTTGCCACCCAAGAATTTCCATCATGAATAGTAAAAACACCATTCACCTTTGAATTCTTAGACAAAAGCCAAAAATGGCTTTACTTGTTTCACATTCTCCCACTTAAAGTCATTTTGGCAATAACCTGATCCTTTCTACACTTGCCGTTCTCATGCTGCTTGCGTCACCACTAGACCATAACAGGATCTACACCACACGAACTTGTTAGTGTTGATTGGCTTCGTCATTGCATCTGCTAGGTTCTCTTTGGTGTGTATCTTTAACATGTCTACACTACCGTTTTCTACCACTACGTGTACAAAGTGATATTGTACACCTATGTGCTTTGTCCTGGAATGAAAGGCCAGATTCCTTGCAATATGCAAGGCGCTTTGATTGTCACAAAATAGAGGAATTTTCTTTTGTTTGTGCCCAAGCTCCTCCATTAATCTTTGCATCCAAACTACTTCTTTGCAAGCTTGTGTAGCTGCCATATATTCTGCTTCTGTGGTAGATAGAGAAACCACAGTTTGCAATTTTGAGATCCAGCTTACTGCTCTTCCCGCAAGTGTAAACACATAGCCAGTAGTTGATTTTCTTTTATCGAGATCTCCTACAAAATCTGAATCAACATATCCTCTGACAGTTATATCTGATCCTCCATAACATAATGCAACATCTGAAGTTCCTTTGATGTATCTCAGAATCCTTTTAACAGCATTCCAATGCTCTCTACCAAGATTCGTCATGTCAAACCCCTCAATATAAAAGCATGGGTTAAAGTTATGTTACTAAATCAATTTGTCAGAAGCGTTACAAATTTCTTGTTACAACTCTTGTCAAAATTGAGGGGCACGACTTGTCAATTAACTCACTTTCATTCATTAGATGATGTAGTGTTGTTTGTCATTTTTAACTAGTTTAAAGTTGTAGTATTTGTATAGAAAAACATGATACACGATAAATAAAAGTCACTTTATATATATAACCGAACACAAGCTTGGGAAACCCTTACATGTGAAAATGGGATTCCCAATCTTGTATCAAAACTTTACCTATGAGCCAAGTTTTATTTAGTTATATTGGCTTTCATACACATACTTACCTTACTTAATTAAACAAGAAACATTGGCCTATCCCTCATAATCTTGTCATGGTGCAAAAGATTGAGGGAAAAGGCACAAAATATCTCAAATTCATATGAGGTTCCCAAATACATTACAAACATGGGATCATCCTCATAATAAACCCAAAGATCTATCTCTACCACATGCATAACTTGGCTCGCGTTGTGTGACAACCTCCATTCTTCGGCCTTTGTCTCAACGATCCTTCGGTGGATCATCTATAAAAGAGTAATCACATACAAGGTGAGTATAAAAATACCCCGTGAGTAATACATTATTTCGGTTTACCAAAGGTTTGTAGAAATCATTTCATGCTACAATCTTAAGAACATTAAGATGCACAAACCTTTTTGAATACATTATAGGGCCCCAAATGCTAGAAATTCCTACTACCCATGGCGCCTCATTGCCTTTCAAATACCAATATGGTAATGGCAACACAATAGATTCATAACAATTTCCGGTTAGCTTTTACCGGGCTTTCATTAATCCATAACAATTAACATGGATCAAATCAAAGCAAACAATACAAAATGGGTAGAGGGACTCTAGCACTTCTTATGCAAGAAATCATTTTAACAATAACCAAAACACATACATTTTCTTGAAACTTATGCATGCAAATAAACCAAAGTAATGGACTACTCACCTTGCTTGCTTAAACCTTTGAAGTTGAGACTTGTTAATGAATTGCAAAACACCTTCAAATCCTTAGTATACCTAAGCAAAATAGCCTTTAGAATGTGGGTTTTATATGTATATGAACTAAGTCTTGTTTGGAGAGATAAAAGAGAGCTTTTGAAGGTCTTTTGTGAGTTTTCAAAACCATGCACAATTTATGGACGAATTTTCATTCTTGTTTTCTAAAGGTTTTTGAGTTCCACTAATACAAAGACTCACACTTATCGTATAGCAATGAGTTAAATTGGAGGGATAGTAATTCTTCTTAGTAAAGCAAGATGCCAAGTGTGGGTTGTGGATTCAATTCATATGGGAAGAGCTCATTGGATCCAAGTGTATGAGATTTTTCCCTTAATGCTTAGTACACCCCTTTTACCTATTGAACTCGATAATTAAGTCCTTGTATTTCCGACTATACTAGTGAGAGATCGGAAGAGCACACGTAAGCATCTTTTCGGTCTCACAATTTACTACCTGATTAAGTTTAATCGTTCTTTTAAGAAATTTTCTATAACCGATGGGGTAATTGACATTCATCCGAGTAATCGTCAACTAAACAAAAATGTCTTTAAATTCTTGTAAAATGTCTCGACTAGTCATCCAATTATAAGATTTATTCATCGATTACTTATAGTTGAATATCAAAATCAATTATTATTCTGAAGATATCACTATTAAAAATAGAGGAATTTCACGGGATGTTACACGTCATGTACCGACTTACTACTCCCACTGCTTGTGCAATGTCTGGTCTAGTACATACTGTAGCGAACATTAAGCTTCCCACTACTGATGCATACGGTACTCAAGACATTTCCATCCTCTGTGTTTCAGTGCTAGGGCTTATACTTGAGGATAATTTGTAATTGACAGGAAAAATGGTAGAAATTGGCTTACAATCTTGCATATTGAAGCGCCGCAAGACTTTTCTCAAGTAATTCTTCTAAGAAAGCCAAATCTTCTTGGCTTTTCTGTCTCGGTGAATTTGCATCCCTAGAATCTTGTTTGCTGGTCCCAGATCCTTCATGTCAAACTCCCTAGCCAACTGGGACTTTAATTCTTGGACACGATCTTTGTTGGGGTCTGCTGCCAACATGTCGTTCACATACAACAGCAAGATAATGAAGTCATTATCACCTTCAAACCTTTTGTAGTATGCACAATGGTTTGAGCTAAGCCTGTTGTAATCAAGGCCAATAATGAATGAATCAAATCTCTTGTACTAACATCTTGGCGCCTGTTTTAGACCGTACAGAGATTTGGTCAACCTGCAAACCAAGTTCTCTTTTTTTCTTCAACAAAACCTTCTGGTAGGAGCATATGAATTTCCTCTTCAAGTTCTCCATGAAGAAATGCGGCTTTGACATCCAACTGCTCCAAGTGTAAGTCAAATGTAGCACACAATGCCATGACTACTCTGACGGTTGTGAGTCGAACAACAGGAGAAAATCTCTCGTTGAAGTCAATTCCTTCTTTCTGAGCATATCCTTTGACCACCAGTCGTGCAAGATACCTTTCCACTTGATCATTACCATCTCGTTTGATTTTATAGACTCATTTGTTTCCAATGGTTTTTCTACCTTGTGGTAATAGTACAAGTTCCCATGTTAGATTCTTATGAAGGGCCTCAATTTCTTCTTGCATAGCTACCATCCATAAAGCCGACTTTGAACTGTTTATGGCTTCTTGAAAGGTTGATGGCTTTCCTCTTCTGTTAGAAGACAAAATGCAATATTGCCCTCCATAATATAATTTGAGTACCTAGCTAGCTGCCTCTTCTTACGAGTTGACTTCCGTAATACTCAATTATCTACTGGTTCTTGTTCATCGTGCTCTGGTGCTGCTTCAGAAGTATCTGAACCTTTTGAGTTCTTCAATATTTTCCACCTGAATTGATGTAGTCTTTGCATCATCCTTTGAAGTGCCACCATTTTCTTCATTTTGCACTTTATCTTCTATGAAGATAACATCCCTGCTGATGATAACCCTGTAGGCAGTGGGATCCCACGGACGATATCCCTTAACACCATCATCATATCCCAAGAATATGCATTTCCTTGACTTTGGATCTAGCTTTGTCCTTTCCTGAGTGTGATACATCACGTATGCAGGACATCCAAATATATGGAAAGAAGAATAATCAGCTGGCTTCCCACTCCACATTTCCATTGGTGTTTTAAACCCAATAGCTGTTGATGGAGACCAATTAATGACATAACAGGCGGTGCTAACTGCTTCAGCCCAAAATGACTTGGCTAGACCAGCAGTTCCTAACATAGCTCTGGTTCTCTCTAATAGTGTTCTATTCATCCGCTCTGCCACTCCGTTTTGTTGTGGAGTATGTGCAACAGTGAACTGCATTTTGATACATTTTTGTTCACAAAATCCACGAAAATCTTTGCCAGTATACTCTCCTCCATTATCTGTCCTCAAATACTTGATCCGCTTTCCGGTTTCAAGCTCTACTTGCGCTTTAAATATTTTGAATACAGCAAATACATCTGCTTTGTGCTTGATTGGATACATCAAACATTTCCTCGAGTAATCGTCAATAAATGAAACAAAATAATTTGTTCCTCCGAGTGATGAAACTGGTGATTCCCAAACATCATAATGAACTAAAGCTAGAATGTCATTGCTCATAGCTATAGATCTGTTGAACTTTAATATGTGCTGCTTGCTTATGACACAGTGCTCGCAAAATGGTAGATTCACCGACTTGAGCCTAGAAAGTAATTTCCGGTCGAAGAGAATTTTCATTCCTCATTCTGACATGTGGCCTAACTTGAGATGCCACATCATTGTTGACTCTTCTTCTTGACCTGTTGATGCAACAGATACATCTGCTTCTTGAATTGTCTCTCTATTAATCATGTATAGATTTGCAGCGATCTTTTCTGCCTTCATAACAACTAACGCTTCTCTGACAATTCTCATGATCCCATTTTCAGTATGGGTCTTACAACCGAGATCATCTAATTTTCCGACCGACAATAGATTTTTCTTCAAACCCTTCACATGTCGTACCTCCTGGATAGTGCGAATTATACCATCGTGCATCTTTATCTTAATGGTACCAATGCCAACGATCTCCAAAGCATAATCGTCCCCCATATACACAGATCCTCCAGAGATAGGTTCATATTTATGAAACCATTCTCGTCGAGAGGTCATGTGCCATGTAGCTACTGAATCCATCAGCCAGATGTCAGCAAACTGTTTTCTGTTTTCAACAGCAGTTGCTTCACTACAAAGAACTTCACAACTGTATGTGGTACTTGCAACCAAACCCTTAGAATTTGACATCTCAGGAGCATTATCATCTACTCTCTTCTTATTACGCCAACATTCTTTCTTCATGTGCCCTTTCTTGCCACAACCATAGCATTTAATGTTCTTCGTGCTTCTTGACTTTGACTTGCCTTGATTGTAACTCCCACTGGGGCCACGTTCCATTGATCTTCCTTTCCTTATTGATAAAGCCTCAACTTGCTGTGTGCTGCCTTGTCTGTCCTCCTTATTTTTGCGCCTCCGTTTTTCTTCAATAATAGCTGACGCAACAGTGTTAAAGACAAGACTTGTAACATTGTTGGTCAAATTTATAACAAGTTGATCATGTGAATCAGGCAAACTTTGAAGTAGGATCTCAGCACGTTCAGCATCCTTGACTGTGAATCCCAGCATTGTAAGTTGAGAAAATAGGGTATTAAGTGTATTGATGTGATCCGTTACAGATGCTGATTCTATCATTCGAAGAGTGTAGAGTCTCCTCTTTAGGAAAATCTTGTTGTGAAGTGATTTGGCCTCGTACAATTTCGTCAGAGTATCCTATATCTCCTTAGCAGTCTTTTTCTCCGCGACACTTGATAAAACTGAATCTGATAATGCTAGATGCAAATCTCCAATAGCATTATCATCCATCTCCTTCTACTTTTCATCATTGATGCCATCTGGTCTTGTATCAATCGCCGCTAATCAATTGTCCTTCCGCAAGATAGCTTTCATTTTTAATTTCCACAATGAGAAATTACTCCCATTGAACTTCTCAATCTCGAACTTTGCCGCCATCGCTTTTATCACGAACAACCTCTTGATAGAACCGACTTATACTATATCACGTGCAAAATAATTTTACTCGTGAATGGTATCTCGCTAACCAAAAACTCTGATACCACTGTTAGGGAATTTCAACGTGATATGGCTGATCACAGCTAAAGTGAAATTGAGAAAAGCTGGAAATAAAATTAACACAGGGATTTAACGTGGAAAACCCCAAATTTAAGATGGGGTAAAAACCATGGGCAAGTGTAGAAGGATTCCACTATAGTAGAAGAATTACAAGCTTCTCTCTATTAACAAGGAGATAACAATATTTAATTTCTCTTGTAATAGGAGAAACAAAGTAGGAAACTCACAGGAGAAACAATATTTTCTCTCAAAATATTATCAGCCTCTCTACTATTTGTATCACCAAAGCCCACCACTTAATGGAGAAATAACACTCAAAAATGGGATGAATTGCTTCTGCCAAAACCGTGCTCTATTTGTAGGGAAATTCCACCACATTGCATTTAATTTACAGCATCAATTTTCAACCGAAAGTCATGATTTTATGATGGACTGTTTCACACTTAAATGCATTCCCATGAAATCTTTGTTGTATTGATATTATCTATGCAAAATTCTCCACCGAAGGCTGCCACAATTTGTGCCATTTTCCACCAATGTTTGCTGTGCGTTAATTTGCCACCCAAGAATTTCCACCGTGAATAGTAATAGCACCATTCACCTTTGAATTCTTAGACAAAAGCCAAAAATGGCTTTACTCGTTTCACAAAAGACTGCAACAATTCCTCCACATTTTCGTACTAAGATCAAAGTATTAAAAATGGATTTTCAGGTTTCTTGTTTCAAGTAACAATTTTGCTCAATTTCAAGTAATATTTCTTTTTCTTTTTTAAAGATTGCAACAATTCCTCCACATTTTCGTACTAAGATCAAAGTATTAAAAATGGATTTTCAGGTTTCTTGTTTCAAGTAACAATTTTGCTCAGTTTCAAGCAATATTTCTTTTTCTTTTTTCTTTTTTGACAATCAAATGACAGAGGTTTGATGTTGAATTTTGAGTTTTCTTATTTCTGTAAATGAAGTTTATTATTTAATGTTTTTCTTGATTTTTAGTTTTAAAAGTAATAACCACTATCTTATTAACTGTTTTATCAGTGATTAGTTCATGTTTCCATTTTTTTTATTTACTGGGTCTACGGTTTTGTTATTAAGTTACAAATGATTCAAGGCATTGAGGCTATACACCGATTCTAATGATTTGGTTTGAGTTAACATATTAATTCTTTGAATTCTAAAAATTTCTCTTTTTTATTTAGTTATGGAGAAATTTCTTAGTGAGAATAGATACAAATTTAACTTCTGAAGAATTGGTGAAGCAAGTGACAATCTAGAAAATCTGAAATATGTTGCTTTTGTTAAACACAAAAGCTTACAATAATGTTTCTTCCAAAAAAAAAAAAAAAATTACAATACGTTTGATGTAATAATCTTTTGATTTATAAATTATGTTTTTTTAGGTCAATATCGATAATTGTCTATGTCAACTTTTATTTTTATCATAACGACACCTCCTATTACTTGAAAAGTCTAGATCCGCCACTGGAGTAATGTTTACATTATATATTTGGTAAACAATTATTAGTGATTGACAATATCAAACATTTAATGTATCAAATAAATATTTTTTTTTCACCTCTTGTCATGTCATCCTATGATTACTACCATGCATTGAAGTGGAGACGCTTTAATTGATGGACACATGCATGCAATCCGATCTGTGAAAAACTCCAGATTGATCTTTAAATTTTGCATAACATCTCGCACAATAATATTTCCTCGTTGCATGACTACAAGATGCAAATCTTGTTACGATCCACCTTGTTTTGTCATTACTCCAATGCATGCTGCTAAACATTATTTCCATCAAGTTTATAATCACTAACCAGTCGCATGTCGTTTTACTACTCATCACGTGCCTTGCAGATTCGCAAATATTTGACTTTGTCCTATTATATCGTGAAATTTGTGTGGCAAATTATAATTTGACAACTTATGTTGCCGACAAATGGTAAAATTAAAAATGCATTCGATTAAGTGTTCCTATTAATTAATTAATTCATTCATTCATTGCGTGCTGCAATATTATTGGCTGACATAACCTTTGTTTTCGTAATCTTCTTTTTGGGACATTACAGCTTTGCGTCCCGGCATCGGAAAACTCCTTTTCCGGACATTAAACTAACATGGGGCTGGGGCCTTATTTTCGTGGCAGTTTTGTCACTTGTAAATAATACTAGAAGATCTTTAGGCTGGTATTTTAAGAGATTGAAGAATTCATGTCCAATCAATTCAATTGTGGTCGACTAACATCGGAAATGAGCCATAGATCAACTGTTCCCTGTTATAACAAAACAAAATTTTAGATGAATTTTATATTTCTCATATGTAAACAATCAAATATTTGACCCCGGGCGAACTTTAAAAGTAAGATTAATATTGGAGGAAAAAACCAAAAGAAAAAAAGTTAAAGGGAAAAAACTAGAGGGAAAAAACTTATTTCCAAATAATGTGTAAGAGGAAAAACTGGGGGAAAAACATATTAAAAGATTTTGTCTATTTTTTAAAAGTTTTTTTGCACATTATTTTGTTATTATTTTTTTGCCATACAATTTATATTCAATTTTTTCCATAATATTAATTTTTTAAAAATTTATTACATATTATTTTAAGGAATGAAGTTGGGGTATTAAGACTTGAGGTTCTATCTTAAAAAGTCAATCTATTAAGAGGAGTAGCCCAAGCGCTTATATGTTGGTTTATATTCTTATATTTAGTCGATGTGGGATTTATCCATTAACATGCCTCCGCAAAATATAGCTCGTTGGAACATATTAATCTTGAAATCCGTGTGTTTATGTTGAGTCTTAACCAGATTGAATTGCTCGTTGGAAGTTGATGGGCTCTGATACTGTATTAAGATTTGAGGTTCCATTTTAAAAGGTCAACATATTAAGAGAAGTAGTTCAAACGCTTATATGTTGGTTTACATTCTTATATTTAGTCGATGTGAGATTTATCCCTTAACAGGAGAGAAGGTAAAAAAAGGGCTATATTTACGCTCCCCCCCCCCCAACAAATGCCTTTTTCCGTCCCTTTCCCTATACATAATTTGATTTTGTTGGGGGTAAAGATTTTTACTCAAACACTAATCATGCTTTAAAGGGGTAGCTAGCTAGTTGTAAATCACTAGGAATATATATATATATATATATATATATTTAGCATAATTAATCACACTAGAAAACGGTGGCTCTTAAAGTTTGTTTGGGCAGTTGGTGGCGCACTTGCCAACAAACTAATTCATTTCATTATGTGTTGCTTTAGGAAAAATTCTTATTGGCTAACTTATTAAAAATGGTCCACACTTAAAATAATTATTATACATTTCGTGTCAAAGCAGAAATGTAATTTAGGGGTAAACAATCAATCTTGTATTGATAACTATAGTTAAAGATTTAACAATAATCTAACATAATGGGTTTTTCTCACCTCTCTCCAGCACAT
Source organism: Nyctanthes arbor-tristis (assembly GCA_963692815.1). Taxonomy (NCBI): domain Eukaryota; kingdom Viridiplantae; phylum Streptophyta; class Magnoliopsida; order Lamiales; family Oleaceae; genus Nyctanthes; species Nyctanthes arbor-tristis. The sequence goes on along the minus strand of CAVNYN010282309.1, from coordinate 29,610 downwards.
GCTTAGGTACTAACCAACTACCATGTTACAAATATAAAAAAATAAGATACTAAGACCCACCTAAATCCTAATTATATTAATCTAATATAAATAAAAATTAATGAATTCACAAGTAAACTTGAGTGAGGACAAAAATTTTTGCCTATCACAAATCGAAACATATATTCCCTCTATCATTTCAAATCTATGCCCAATTTGTAATCTTTTATGTAAATTTAATGCCAACAATGTAGATTTGATCCCTTACATAATCAATAACAAGCTAGTATTTGAAGATGTAAAGTTGCATCAAAACATTGTTGACAGTCGCTTTACGTTTGTATTCAATTCAACGCATCAAATTACATAAATTACAATTTTCTAATTAGACCAAACTTGTTAAGATTTGACAAACCTAAGAATAATAAATAGCAAAAGAAAAAAAAAAGCATGAGTTAATTATATTGAGCTTGATTAAATTTTGTAATTAAACCGACCATTGTTTTGTGATTGTGTTTGGCCACGGCGCTAATCAAGCAAGGCGTGCATAAGGAAAATTCAGTCAGTCCCTCCCCGCCTCCCACCCCATGTGCCTTAAACTAAGCTCAACTTAAACTTTTATTATTATAAAATAAAATATGATAATATTACTTTATTATTATTGAAAAAAATATATATATATATATATATATAAAAGATAATAAAATATATATAAAAGATTATTATTATGCAACGATAAGAAGGCCCTACAATTTATTGGTTATTGATTTTGTCCTTATCCATCTCCCTTGATTCCATATATGCAACTAAGTTGAACGTCTTCTCTCCCCTTCTTGTTAGAGTTTTGAGAAGAGCAAAAAAAAAAAAGTAACTGAGTTTTTGAATGAGAATTAAAATGATCAAGTTAAGGTCAAGGAAGCTATTCAAGAGCTGCGGCTCCAAGCTTGGTGCTGGTGGTGCTGCTCAAGGTGTTGGTGGAACCACTGTGAAGGGGTATGGAGTCACTGGTGACGAAATTAAATGGGAGCTTCGTCCGGGAGGTATGCTTGTTCAGAGAAGAGATTGTAAGGAGAATTACCAAGGGATGATCAGAATAAGAGTATCTACAGTTTCCCAATGGCATGACATATCTGTCCAAGCAACCTCAACTTTTGGTAAGCCCCAGTTGTTAAACATTCTGTTCCAATTTTTCCTTAATCTAAGTTACTGTCACACACACACACATTTTAACTTTGATGGGTTTTGGGTGAAAGTTACTTTCTTCTCAAACTCTTACTTCAAAATGATCTTGAATGCATGTTTGTTAAGAAAGTTATGTAGTTTGTGGTTAGACTTGTGATTTAGTGTTTGCACTTCGGGCGGAGGGCTTGAACCACTTCAGTCCCTTTCTGAATTTCCCTCCCCTCCCCTATATTTAAAAAAAAATTAAAAGAATGGTTAACTAGTTTTCTTCTTTAGAATGGCTCTTTCTCTCTCATCATATTATTGTTAAATTTGCAGGAGAACTAAAGATGTTATTGTCATTGCTAACAAATTTGGAGCCAAGGGAGCAAAGGGTATTATTTAAAGGGAAAGAGAGGGAAGACAATGAATATCTGCACATGGTTGGGGTTGGTGACAAAGACAAGGTTCTCTTGTTAGAAGATCCGGCCATCAAAGAGAGGAAGCTTGTCCAGCTCTCGGGAATCCAACCCGTTCAATCACCTTACCGTGCCATCAGCGTCTAGACTAAAACGATTTAGTACAAATTTTACCACCTTGTAATTTTTAAATTAACTAACTGTACAAGATAGTGTCAAAGTATGATTTGACGAACTAAGGAGCTCTTTTTTCCCCCTTTCTGTTTACAATGTCCTTGTTGGGTTGAGACGATGTTAAATGTATCCAACAATTTCTTCATGTGAGAGATCAAAGTGGATCTCCTTATTATTGTGTACAGGTAGAAGAGATCAATGGACAAAATGTTTAAAATTTTAATTCTCATTTTTTAATTTTGGCAGAATCAGAATACAAAGTTGATTGACACACTAGAAAATCAATACAACAGACCCTTGGTTGATAAACCGTACCCAACATTTAACAGATATATATTTATTAAAAATCACACTTCAGGTTTGGTTACTTAGGAAAAAGATTTTAATCATTTTTCCTGAATTTCAATGAACTTTTTGATTGGTGCCTTCACCTCAATTTTAGGAACAGTCACACTGAGGACGCCGTTCTCCAAGGATGCCTTAAGCTGGTCAGCTTTGACATTCTCCGGCAGCCTAAACTGACGGCAGAAACTGCGGCCACTGTTGCGCTCGACTCGGTGCCATTTGTCTGAATCTTTATCATGAAGCTCCTCCGCAGATTTCCTTTCCCCACTGATTTGCAGAATTCTCCCATCATTCACTTGCACCTTCACATCATCTTTGCTCAGCCCGGGAAGGTCCGCCATGAAAACGTGAGCTTCTGGGGTTTCCTTCCAATCGATTGGCGTACTCAAAACCGGACACATATTGACCAGAGAGATAAAAGGGTCTGTATTGGAGAATACACTGCTGATGACTGACATTTTTCTGGATGAAAGCGTGTAATCAGGTAGACACCGGGGAATTTTGTAGGAGATGAAGAACAGCTGGATCTATTTATTGGAAGAGTGCGATATATAATAATTGTTGCAGTGTTTCTTGAATCTTCTTACATATCTGAAGTTCTAAACTTCACTGCATTCTTCTACCGTCTTCGTTGAGGCTTGAAACACTGGAACATTCCCTTGCGTCACGATCCGCCTAAAGATGATCGTCTTCAATTATTTTTATTTTCTAAATTCAATTACTATTTGCATTTTATCAGTACAAAAACAAATAAATAAGTTTTACTAAAATATAATAAGTAGAGCAAGCGCATATATAAAAGAGAATTGAGCACGAGAGCTTTAGTGCTAGCGCCTTAGTTTAACTCCTTAACGAATTCAATTCAAATTGACTGTTTTGAGTTATTCTGACACTGTTATGTAGGAATTTCATTTCTCATGACCCTTTTGAGGGCTCGACGCATTTTAAGTGTTTAGCTAAATGAGTGACGGAGAAAATCTTATGCAGTACATGCCCAAATTATGTGGATGAGATGGACAAATATGATGAAAAGCAGCCCAAAGTAGATATCCGGATGAAGAAAAATTAGTCCAATTGGAGTAGTGGGCCTTTATTAAAACCCCAGGTCCCCTACTCATTTGTAGCAACTACGATACTATGCTATGGGGCTTTGATTCCCAGGTGTTTGATTGGCAAGTGGAATTAACATCCCAGAAGTTAAATAATTAATTTACCGTTATTCCACCTTAATAATAATTTTTTGGTGGAAAATAAAATTCTTTATTCTATACAGCACATAACTTTACAAAAGGGCGATAGAAAAACAAGAAACAAAAATATGATGGTAGCTAGGTGCTTTCGCCCCAACCCCAAGTTGCCCGAGATTTATATCCTCTTAATTTTTAATCCATCTTGACGAATCGACCCTGCAAAAATGAACTAAGTTGTGATGACGAGAAGAAGTTCCAGAAACAATTATAGAACATAAAACATTAGCTAGTTATACAAACATACATACCTTGACACGCGGGCGTTTCTCAGCATTAAGCTTTCTGACTTGATAACGTATTTTCTTGGCAAAGAGCCGATTCTGCCTTTTCTCCTTGTACCTCAATACACTGGCCTCCCTTTGCCCCATCTTCATTTCCTCTTCCTTCTTCACTCCACTCCCGCCACTTGCACCCATTTCTGGAACTGCCCATATTGTACCTCCATTACACCCCCACCTCACCCCCTGCACGAGTTCATTTGTTCCCATATCTTTCAATCCAGTATTTAAGGCATATATACTATAGTTTCATCTTCTTGTTATATTACCATGTCATTTTAGCTCTAAAAGACCTTCTATATATATATATATATATATGTTATGTTGCGTGTGTGTGTGTAAAAGCCTAAAATTATTCATCCTGTGGAGTGACTTGACTGGGATTGGGTCAGAAGCACCAGTTAAAACACCAACCAGGAAACACCACAAGAATGCAGGAAAAGGGAACAAATGGGAATGGCAAAGGGCCCCAAAGAACAGGAAAAATGCGTCACTCTAGAGCATTTGGAATGAGGGATGTCTTTCAAAAATGTCATACACAAAAAAAAAAAAAAGACTTCATATGTTTTCTACTTTTTTTATTTTTCTTTTTTCTTTTAATTACTTTTCTCTCATTCACACTAATTTATCCTCACTTTTCTCTCATAAGATCAACCTCAAAGTCTAAAATCACATCCCAATGTTCACTTTTTTCACTACTATTTTATCATTATTTTTGAATTTCTATATATCTCTTATCTTTTTCACATTTCCCGCTTTTTTCCCCTACACCCCTTTCTACCTATTCATTCATTTTAAATAATTATATCTTGAAAATCTCTCTTTTCCTCACCTTTATCTTCGCCCCACTCGTTGGAGATGCTCTTATTAATAATGGGCCCAAAGATATTCCTGTATGGAATTTAATGGTCAGCCCCACCTTCCAGTTTTCTGTCTTTCAACAAACTAACTAGACTCCTTTTACTTTGGTCAAAATTGTTAACCAGATACTAATAATTGTAATAATCTCTATCGACTCCTCCAGCAATAATAATCAGTAAACAAAGATTCTTATCAAACTTCAGCCAGAAGAAAAGAGGTTAAGATCTTACATGGCCAAGATAGTCATCGTTGATATCAGGTACAGTTTGTGGAGTTTCAGCATGGATAAAAAGAGGACCTTTATCCGACCAGGCATTTAATATATCCTGATAATCCAGCTTCAAGGACAGTTTTCGGGTGTCGGCCGGCGGATCTTTCCACCGGAGATCGACGGCGCAGCTAGTGACCTCTTCCTCCTTCACCTTTCTCTCCACAACCTCCGAGTAATACACCCACTTCTCCTCACTGGGATCTCTCTCCCTGTTCCTCAGAGCCGTCCGTGCAAGCTCACTGGTTTGTCCTCCTCCATAGGCGTATGTTAGCGAGGCCGATGGTGACAAACTAGCGGAGGAAGAAGTGGTGGTGGAGGCGTCAAGGAGGCCTGTGAGGGTGGTGGCACCGCCGTCCTCGGCGGAGAAGAAGTATGCCACGTTTTCCTGATCATGGGTACTAGTGTAGGCACCGGTACACTTCTCTTCCACTAGATTTTCTGGGTGCGGAGGGAACAAATCAAGCTGGTGACAGTCCCCGCCTGCAGGAGAAGAAGCAGGCATTTCACTATATGTTTCCGGCGGTTTAGTTTCATCGGCCGGGGAAAGCTGAAGGCTGAGGCTCAAAAACTTGGGTTTCTTGGCCCTGCTTCTTGATTTGCGAGATTTAGCTCGCCTTGAGTTCATGGCCGGCCAGGAGGCAGTGGCTGATGATTGTGAAGAAACCAAAAACTGATCTGTGTATATTTTTCTCTCTATATCATTATCGGGTAGAAAACTATCTTGTGCACAATCATACAAAAAGTGAGAAAAGCGATGAAAAAGTGCAGTCTTTGTGAGGAAAGTCTGGACCTTTTTGGTTTACAGAGAGTGTGACACCGATGAGATGAGGCGTTACTTTAATTGAGACACATGGAGTGAAGTCATTGGCTGGGAATTCCGATTGTAATGTTATCTGGATGTCATGCTTGGTGGAATATTACGGGATAATGGTGTCGATAAATAAATAAATCATTTAAAAATATCAACATTAAATTCATTTTTATTATTTATTTTTACAGGCAAATCACGTGATTGAATTTTAATTCTTTAAAGGCGCTTTTCGGCTTCAAGGACTGTATAGATAATAATAATAGGGTTAATTTCACAAATCGTCCTTAACCTTTGAGTTAAGAATCGATTTCGTCATCAATCTTATTTAAGACACCCAATAGCCCCTAACTTTTTAAAAATGCACACAAATTGTCCATGCTTCTATTGTTCCGTAAAATTTTTATCAAAATAACGATTATAAGCCCCATAAACATTTTAAACTTTTTTAAAAATATTTAAAAATAATAAAAAAGACCCACCCACCCCATTCTCATCCCACGTCTCCTTTGACGTCGGCAGTACTGCCGGCGGAGGCCAAAAAAGTGGGGTGAATCCCCCTCATTTTGCTGTCATTTCAAGAGGGGATTCACCCCCCATTTGTGCTGCCATTGCTACCGGAGATGGCAGTAAAATGGCTTTCATTTCTGGTAGCACAAATGGGGGTGAATCCCCCCATTTTACTGCCGGAAATGGCAGCAAAATGGGGGGATTCACCTCCAGTTTCTACTGGCAATGGCTGCCATTTCGACAGCATTTGTGTTGCCAAAATGACAGTACAATTGGGGGGTGAATCCCTCCCATTTTGCTGCCGGAAATAGGGTGGATTCACCCCTTACTTCTGGCGGAAATGACGGCCATTTCTGGCAACATTTTACTGTCATTTCAGGGATGGAGGATTTGACTGCCATTTTCGACAGCATTTTGCTGCCATTTCCGGCAAGGGGGATTCCCCCGCCCCCCAAAATTTCTGGCAGCCAAATGGCGGCCATTTCCGGCAGCATTTGTGCTGCCAGAATGGGGGTGAATCTCCCCAATTTCGGCAGCCATTTCCGGCAGCATTTGTGCTGTCCGAATGGTATTACAAACGGGGGGTGAATCCCTCCCATTTTGCTGCCATTTCTGGCAGCAAAATGGAGGGTTCACCCCCCTTTTTTGGCCGCCGAAATGGACCATTCCGGCGGCCGGCCGCAGGTAGTACTGAAAGGTTAGGGGTTGTGGGGTGACAAAATAAAGATTGGGGATGAAATCGAGATTAAACTGAAAGGTTGGAGACGATTTGTGAAATTAACACTTTATTTTACCATATTATAATTTCTCATTATAAATCAATGTCAATAATGAGAATCAAACAACCACTACAAAAAGAAAGATATTTTTTTTAAGTGGTATTTATTGTTCACTCAAATCATTAGAGTTGTATGTGAGCAAGACAACCAAAACTGGAGGTGTCCCGTCTTGTTTCAAACTGCAGTACTAGAATACAAAATTGAAAATTTAGCTATCACATGAACTAGAACATTAGCCTACCTCTTTAGCAAAAGAGATAGAAAAAAATCCCACTTTGATGTAAAAGGATTTTACAATGTTGGATGAGCGAATCAAAATCTAGACAATCAATTCTATCAACTTCAAATATTACCCGCTAATAGCCCATAGAAGGCATTCGTAGAATAGTTTTCCTCAGGCCGCATGCTTCTGCTCCACTAACCTTTTGAAATTCCATGTAGAGTCCTCGACGCACAGCACGTAAATTGTACATTTGCACCCCTAACCACCATGCCAAATCCCGTTAGCCCAACCTCTTGAAACCCGGCTGCATCCACATAGCACTTGAGAAAATCTGCCAGTGGTTTTCTCCATATTGAATTGTTCAAGGTTAGGGTGGTAATATCCACCATTCTTGCTCTAAATGCAAGCCACTCGTAAAGCATACTAAAAGCGACGGCTACGATCTGTTGAGTGGGAAGACGGCTACTATAGCAATCGAAAATTTTTCTACTAAAGATTTTTATTTTAATCCACATGTCACTATGACGTACCCAAATAAGTTTGAATAGTCATACTTCGAGAACGCGCCCGTTTAAGTCAAATGAAATAATATTATGAGATTGGAAAAATTTTGTTTTAACAAAATATCTAAGTTCGGTTCAATAATTCAAAATTACCGAATTAATTCCAATCAACGAATCAAACTTCATTCATACCAATCGAACAATCAAGATTATACAATAAGACTTGCAACTTTTAATGATTTCTATTAAGCTGAAACTTCCTTAAAACCTACACTTTAGCCCCAATCCTTTTCTATCTAGACTCTATATAAATACTACAACCAACCGTTTTTCACACACTTTGAGCCTAAAGACAAACAACAACAGCAAGGTAATCTCCTCTCAAGTCCTTTTAAGAAAACAGATCTGTCTCCGAGGTTTGGAGACAGATCTGTCCATGCAGTGGGCCTCAATGTACCGTGCGGCCGCATATACAAGTCTGTAATACGGCCGCACGGTCTTGTATATGCCGCCGCACGTACCTGTGCGGCCACACCCTGCGGCCCCACATTGAGGCCCACCGTATGGACAGATCTGTCTTTAAACCCGAGAGACAAATTTGTCTTCTTAGAAAATCTAATCCCCTCTCTATCTTATCCCTCTTCTCTTTTTTATTCTTTAAAAAACTAACACTCATTTTCTTCTTCTGGCAAAAAAAATAAAACTCAAGGCAAGGAAAATGAGAATCAAGCAATACATTAAAAAATCCAACTCCAGCAATGACGGTAAACTATTTTCCCCTACATGCTTCTACATCCATCCATTTTACACCATGAAACTCAAACCAAATGCAACACAATACGATCAAATAAGCTAGACATTTCACTCATTCACTATAATGTCATTTCTTATCATCATTTTCTACATAACAAACATCAAAAATAAAGAAAAGGTTACAAAAATCATGGCTCGGTTGAAACCGAGCATATTGTGAAATTGTCTAATCTTCAATCTTTTATCAAAATTCACAAAATTGGTGTCTATGGCTTCCTCTCGCTGCGAGAAACACGAATATGTAAATATCTTGGCCGAAAAACCACCCCACTTGCCGGAAAATTGCCATAACCGCCGACCCACTCCACCAAAAACTACCACTATACCTTTAAAAACTCATCTCTATGCGAAGAGCTCATTAAGAGCCATTTTTTCTACCTATTACTTCTTAGATTTGCCGGAGTTTTAGTCAAAATTTTTAACCTTAGAAATCCCAGCCATATCGACTCCATCTGTTTCGTACGTTCCTCTGCTTTCTCTATTGTGTATTGACTAAAAGACATTAGATCTTTATTTAAAAAAAAAAAAAGGACAATAGATCTAAAAATTTATCTTTAGATTATTTCATTTTGGTTCCTAAAAGTTTTAAAAATACTCAAATAAGTCCAAAACTACTGGTCTACTCAAGTCTTGACTCCAAAAATTTGCCAAGACATCTAAGTTAGCCCTAGAGTTATTATTTAAATCACAATTGGTCCCCAAACATTTTAAAGCTTTTAATTTTAATCTTTAAAGCTTTTAATTTTAATCACATAAGTCCTCAAACTTTTAATTCAAATTAAATTAACCCTCATGCTATTCAAACATATTAAATTGAAGTCCTCTTACTTTTATAAATCTCTAATTTAGTTCTGTAATATTTAATTATACTATAAAACCTTAAATTAAGAATTCTAATTCTAATTAATTTCCTCTATTGGCTAGATGGAGCATTTGGATAGTTGAGAAACTTCTTTTTCAAGAATTCAGAGCTCGACTTGAAATATAACAAGGTAGACTCTTTTACCTAAAATATTATTTATCTTAAACGTGCACACTGTTATTATTTTTTTTGATACAAAGGGGATTGCAAGGGTGGAGAATCGAACTCTCGATCAAGAGTTTAAGGACCTAACTAGGATGCCATCAGACTACAGAGGTCTTGGCGTGCGCACTATTATTTGATTCATATTGTAGTGATATACATGATTAATGTGAAATTTATGTTATTGTCTATTTAAAGGTATAAGTGTTATATTGGACCTATTAAAAGGTCTCGCCTATTAAAAAATGTTTTATGATGTTGGCCTATTAAAAGATCTCGCCTATTAAAAGGCTTATGAATTTTATGCTTATTAAAAAACATGTTAGTTTACATAGTTGTGTGTATTATTATGATATAAATGTAAATGGTGCGATGGATCTACTGAGTATTTAAAATACTCATTCTTTTCAATCTAATAAATTTCAGGTTTCGAAGCCGTATGGTGGAATGACGAACGGTGGCTACAATTAAATTATGTTTTGAAGAATTAATCTTTTGGAAATTGTTTGTTAGTCATGGAGAAAACATTTGAAACCTCCACTTATTTTTTTACAATCATCAAAAATTGATATTCTGTTATTATATTCTGCACTTGTCAAAAACTCACTTTATTGAATTTTGTCTTTTTCTGCATTTTATGATTTTAAAAAGTTAGTAAAAAAAGTCAAACTAGCGACCAAATAATTTTCAAATTCAGGGCGTTACAACTACCCTTCCGAATCACATCATTCCTTTGTCTCCACAGGCTCCAAACCAACAAAAATTGCTTTTTGTATAGGCATATCATCCCTATTGATAAGATTATAAGCGCCCAATCCCTCGATATATAAACAAGCGGCATAGGAAGATTGAGGTTCGATTGCCTCCAACATTCCCTTGCGAAGGGACAGTGTAAAAAAATATGCAAATTGGCATCCACCTACCTCGTTGCCACAATGTGCACATGAGGGGTTGTACCCATAGTCCTCGTTGATTCAATCTAGCTCGAATATGAATACAATCTCAACATTTCAAGTGATGGACTAATTTAACAGTTCAAGTGGCTACATGTACTTAACACTAATAGCAGCACTACATAGGATTATTCAAAATTAATCTAAGGCGTGCAAACAAAAATTATTGCTATGGTTACCTTTATTACACTGTTTGCAAGAAAGAAAGGGAAAGTTAAATCAAATAAAATATTCTCCCTGTGGAATAGTATGGTGTGACCAATGACTTCTATACTGTAATAAGATTTTTAACATTAAACTAATATTTTCCAGGTTCTTGTTTTCACTTGTTTGGGTTTGGTGCTTTTAAACGATTTATCTATTATCATGTCAATGGTTTTGTTTTTGAAATTAGTACATCTCTGAAGCATGCTGATTTTGTAATTCCTTTCCCCTGTTTATATTATACTTTCTCTATCATATAAAGATAGATCTATAACTAATTTCACAAGCATTAAAAAATGCCCAATTGATGTCAGAAGAAATTTTTGGGTGAGCTGTTAACTTTTTTGTAAATTTTAACAATAATTTTAACACTGTGTTATAATTTAATGCTTTTAAAAATTTCTTTTTTATTTATTTAATAAATTTTGACTAATAACTATTGACAAGAATGGAATGATTTGGATTTGAGTGGATTTTAGTGATTTAGTTTAACATATCCAATGTGCCATTTCAATAGTTGTTAAATTTAACTTTTATATATGGCATTTAACAACAATTTAAAATACACTTTTTGTTTATTTGGACAAAAAAATTTAACAACATCAATCCAAATGCTCTAAGCATAAGTTCTACTAAATCTCAAGAGTTTGATCCTGTAGTTTTCAAGTTTTCTCCTAAAACCCCGCCCACTTCTTGGGAGAAAGGGGTTGGCTTGGTTTCCTCATCAGTGATAATAATATAAACTCATACAACAAGTACAATATTATCATCTTGCCTCTAGAATTACAAAAAAGAAGAGAGAGAGAGAGAGAGAGAGAGAGAGAGAGACAAATTTCTTGGTTAACATAAGTGAAGCCATGATTTCAGGATGAAATTTGGAGTGAAAAGAAGAATAAAGGTTGATAAGTGCACTCTGTTTTAGTGGACCGAAAGCAGGGGACTATTGGGTTTTTGACAAAAATAATAATGCTGCCAAGATTGATGGAAACTAATAAACAGACGTGCTCTTCACCTGAGAGTCAAAGGTAACGCCCATAAATTACCAACATTGACCAATCCATGGATCAAAAGATGAACTAACTTTAACGGTTTAAACTACCAAGTATGAATTCAGTAGCACACTCCCTTTGAAATAACATGCATTGTCCACCGAATTGAACCCCACATGCTCGGTGTAAAATCACGCCATTTAACACGCCTCGCCTCCTTTATAATCCCGACTCACTCACCCATTTACTTCACAACCTGCAGTCTTCTCTTTTGGAAGAGGGAAAAATTCGAATAAAAAAAAAATGTTCTGTTTACCAGTTTCTTTCCTCTTCTTTCTCACACTTTTCGCTCCAGCTCTGGGAGTTCAGGACCCAGAACTTGTTGTGCAAGATGTGCACAACAGCATCAATGCATCCAGGAGGAGCCTAAGCTATCTCTCTTGTGGAACTGGCAATCCTATTGACGATTGCTGGCGTTGTGACCCCAATTGGGAGGGAAACCGCCAGCGTTTAGCTGACTGCGCCATTGGGTTTGGCAAGGATGCCATTGGCGGCAGAGAAGGGCGCATATACGTGGTGACCGATGCTGGTGACGATAATCCAACCAATCCAGTGCCAGGTACACTTAGACATGCCGTGATTCAAGATGAGCCTTTATGGATCATTTTCAAAAGAGACATGAGTAATTCAGCTTCAACAAGAGCTTGTCATGAACTCACACAAGACCATTGACGGCCGGGGTGCCAGCGTCCACATTTCCGGTGGGCCGTGCATTAAAATACATTATGTTACAAACATCATCATACACGGAATCAATATACACGACTGTAAAAGGGGAGGAAGTGCAAATATAAGAGACTCCCCTCATCATTTGGGACACTGGGAACCTTCTGATGGAGATGGGGTGGCCATTTTTGGAGGTAGCCATATTTGGATAGATCATTGTTCTTTGTCCAATTGCGACGACGGGCTAATTGATGCCATCCATGGATCCACGGCCATTACCATCTCTAACAATTACTTTACTCATCACGATAAGGTCATGCTCTTGGGACATAGTGATGATTACATGGCGGACAAGAATATGCAAGTAACCATTGCTTTCAACCATTTTGGAGAAGGGCTTGTGCAGAGAATGCCAAGGTAACTAACTAATGAACTGAAGAAATGAAAGCGATTTGGTATTCATTCTCCTCATATATATTTTCTAAAAAATTTATGCAGGTGTAGACATGGATATTTCCATGTGGTGAACAATGACTACACTCACTGGGAAATGTATGCAATTGGTGGAAGCGCTTCTCCTACCATCAATAGCCAAGGAAACAGATTTCTTGCACCAGATGACAGAGTCAGAAAAGAGGTAATGTAAAAAACAAATATAGTTAAGTATTCTTGATGTTCCATCTTAAAGTATCGATGGAGTCAATTAATTGCAGGTGACAAAGCATGAGGATGCACCGGAAAGTGAATGGAGAAACTGGAACTGGAGATCGGAAGGTGACTTGATGTTGAACGGTGCCTATTTCAGGCAGTCAGGCGCGGGTGCCTCCTCCACATATTCCAGGGCATCAAGTTTAGGCGCTAGACCATCTTCTCTTGTGGGTTCAATTACAAGAAATGCGGGTACGCTTACCTGCAGGAGGGGCTCTGGCTGTTAGTTAAGAAGCAAGCATCTTATTAGACCATAATTGCAGGTCATTATTATTGCTATATAATACAATATTATCATTGTCAATAGAAACAAAGGGGATAGGATTCTGGGTGTGCTGTTTTGGAGAATTTTATAGCACCATCCAGTTTGTTCAACTGGAAAGAGTGCTTGCTAAAAGGGTTGACTATTAATAAAATATTTGTCTTCTCGTAATTCACCCGTGATTGGTGTTAAAATTATAATTATTCAGCTGAATTGACCACCAAAGTCCTATTGATGGAAAACTCTACTAATAGGAAGTATCAAACTGGTCAAATCGATTAAGAATTCACATGTAACGTTCTCAATTTTGCTATTTTAACTTAAGTTTCAAGATGTACATGTGAATTTTTAATTCGTCAAGCGTATTGGGTATTTAGTACTGTTTAGAGTTAATTGGAGTGCTAAGTATTTGGCACTTTAAGAATACTACTGTGATTTTTCTAGGACGTTATCAGTATGGTTAATGGTAATAATGTCAAAGAGAGAGAGAAAATAAAAATGAAAATTACATGTGCAAAAAATGGGTAGGGAGAGGGGAGGACAAATTGTTCAATTATTGAGACTTACTACAAATACAAATTCAAGTGATGAAGGATTCTAGTCAAGATGGATCAATGTGAGTTCGTGGCGGTCCAACCTTCCCAAACCAACCAGCTATGTGCGAATCCCATCCCCCCTTTGCGCACTATGTATCTATATGTGATAAAAATGGTTATGATATAAAACAAAAAATATGATAATTACTGGACGCGATGATAACTTTGTGGTTAAAAAGATAAAAAAATACATCACATTTACGGACAACCACTCATCCATAATGGCTTCGTTAGACCCATCATGTTACTGATTCAAAGTTGTAGAGCCGGCCGGAGACAGATCCAATTGATATGAGGATGTGTAAACTCCGTAAGGAGCAAAAATTCAGACACCCTACCAATATGGCAGTGTAGGAGGGACTTGTCTCCAATTTTAGTTCAGTTTTCAAATGGAGAAATTTGAGGTCCGTATGCTTTAATCAAAAATTACACCTCACATGGGTGTTAGTGGCTGCATTCTCTATTGTTGATACATGCAGCCGATGCAACCAAATTGAGTGTCATTAAAAAATTTTTGTGTATATTTTATACGCGTGGATCAATATTAATACGTAAATAATAAAGAATCATGAGACATCACTTCTCAACAACGATTGATTCCTCCGGTAGTCATAGAGAATTCCATTATTTGCAACAATATACTGTAAACAAAAAGATCAAAGAAAGAATCATAACAAAATAACAGCTTAGAAGAAAAATCCGGCAATAGCGGCAACACCGATGGCAGCGGAGACCTTCAAGCTGGCAGCCCCACTGTCTGCTTCAGGAGCGGGAGCGGTGGCGGCTGGTCCATCAGCGGCAGCATCAGCAGGTATAGGGGATGTAGCCTCGCTGGCAGGGGCGGGTGGAGATGAGGGATCCTCACCAGAAGGTGAGCCGGCAGGAGACTCGGGAGCCAGAGAGCTCTCGGGTGTTCCGGCAGGGGAAGGACCGTCGGCAGCCTGGCTAGAGGCTGGCACTGGGGTTTCACTTGGGGATGCCTCTGGGGTGGCGGCCGGGGTAGCAGCTGCCTTTGATGGAGCTGCGGCCGGGGAGGATGACGGAGATGATGAGGGAGCGCTGCTAGGAGACTTGGCGGCCACCAAGCCAGCGAGGGCAACGAAGAGGAGAGCAAAAGCAACCAACTGACGTGCCATTTTCTCTGACGAGCTTAGAAAAGATTGCTGATGGGTTTTATTTTGTTCTTTTGATCCTCGTACTTAGATTGCAGTACTTCTCTATTGTGATATAATAGAGAAACACTGCAGAGCACAAGAATGAAGAAAACGTTGGGATGGTGGGAGGTATTTATTGCTTAAAGCAGAGGTGCATATTGCCGGAGATGGAGGGAGCTATGAACAAATGTAGGGATATTTTTTCTTTCAGTTTAAACTGTTTTGACTATTTTGGTGGAAATTCAAAGGTCCTATTTCTCACACTCACCATTTTCGGATTTTCCTGACATCATCATCATTATATTATTATTAGGATCCGGAAACAAATGTATAATGATAATATTTCTAAATCAAAATTTCGCCAGTGAATTCTTTCATTTTACTTTCGGGGCACCTTCCTATAAAAATATGCTCAGATTCTATTTTTATTTGTCTCATATTATAATTCACTTATATAAATAAAGCTGAATAATTAATTTCTTTTCTAGATATACCATTAGTTCAACTACTAATAAATTTATAATGCATTAAATTAAATTAGTCTTGAATAAGAGTATATTAGGGAATTAAATGTAAATAGTATTTCAAACTACATTAATTCATATTTTTGAATCTACGAGATTGGTTGATATGAACTTATTTTTATAGGACCGAGGTAGTATTTCTTTTTTGATATGTTTAATTGAATATTGCATGTCAACAAACATCTTTCTCTGGAACAATGTTATGTTGCTCATCCTAGACGTTTATTATTATTATTATTATTATTATTATTATTATTATTATTATATGTTGAATAAGATTATAATAATATTTGAAATTGATTTTATTCAATAATAATATTCATTCATAAACAAGGTTTACATCTCAAATCTGCATACAACTCCTGAAATGTAGTGATCGCGAAGTCAGGAACAAAATTTAGTTGGGGCAAGTAGTAAATCTTTAACTAGTAGGGTATGTGTCACGCCCCCAATTTTAACAGTAACATAAGCATTTAAATGTATATCTCGATTCAAAATCGAGGGTGAGACTTTACAAATACGATTCAAAACATTGAGATGCTTTCACTGCACATTCTGATAATTAAGTATATCGCGGACCCATAATGAAACCTCGGCCATACACCGAAATCTCGATCACATACATGTATCTTCTCCACTTTTGGGACGATCCAGCCACACAGCTTTTAATTCGATACCTACAAGGATTGTAGAAGAGAGGGGTAAGTACAAAATTCCCAGTCAATAACGTGTATTGGCCTACGCAAAACGATGCAAGAAAGATCATCAACTGACAAAGATACAAAAGCACAAAACTCGGGCACATAATTAGTTTAGCCTCTACCCGTAAGTCATATGATACAAATAATACAAATGACCAAGACCACACAGCAAGGTCATAGTACCACAAATACAATTCAAGACGGGTAGATAGCGCTACTGGCGATACCCCAAGAGAAAGGAACAATCATTTATCCAAAGCAATGGTGCACCGTCAATCATCAAATGCCAAATACAATAAAGGAATACACAAGTTTCAAAAGAGATATATCCAAGGCACAAAGAGAAAAAGAGAGCCAAATGATAGAAGAGATAGAACTAATACACGCTCTTCCGATCTTTTAATTTAATCTTCCCCACTCGATAATCACCTCATTTGTTTTCCCCAATTAAATACTAGATCTTTATATTAAAATTATAGAATGAGAAGGGACGGTGGGCGGAGGTGTGTTTGGATAAGAGCCTTGATCATTTGCCACTTTTTATAGTAGTTAGGAATTAAGTTAATTTAAATCTCACTTGAAATTCATAATTTGCAAAAGTACCAAGCGTTCTAGACACTTGGCAAAATAGCAATTAATTAATTATAAAAATAGCATGGCTTTGAAACTTGGCAAGATAATGTCCATTTATTAATTATAAAAGTAACACATGTCTTAAAATTTGGCAAAAATATAACAAGTTGGCAAATCTAGCAATCAATTCTTTATGAAAATGACAATTCTTCCATAAACTTAGTATAATTAGCACCCTTCATTAATTGCAAAAGAACATTTGTCTTATAATTTAGCAAAGTTTATTATAAATTTTCGTGGGATGTTACAATTTATCCCCCTTAAATGAATTTCGTCTTCGAAATCCACTATCGCCCACAATAATTCAAGTGTAAAATAGTCAAAAGGAATCCTTTCAATTGAATAAAGGTTAACCATGTGAATAAGATAGAGTTTGGAGCTTAAATGGGCATAAAATAAATATCTTAGATCAATCTGAAATGAATTAGAAAGTTTGGAGACTTCTGATGTAATTTTCGAAAAGTGCTGATTTTGGGCTGTGCGGCTGCATGGTGGAACCAATATACGAAAAAAATCTTCTGTTGCCGCAGGTGACCGCGGAATGCATTCCGCGTTTACCCGCGGCTTACATACGGCCGCATGGTGGGCAAAATTAATTTTTTTCTTCCTCATTGTTTTTACTTCTAATTTCTTTTTTTTCCCTACAATTGCTAAACCTTTGAAGACCTAACTCTTATACTATAATAGTATTACCAAGGTCAAATCAAGTTTATTTTCAATTTATCTAAATAATCTCAATGAAATCTTTCAAATGGTATGACAAAGGCCAAGTTTAACTTATCATTGATTAACATAAATGATTTCAATATCTATAAGTGCACTAATTTGTCCAAAGAGGAGCAATACATGTATGTGATTCTGCAAGACCATGCTTTGATACCAACTCAAGTGACTATTCAATCATCGTCAAATAACAATCACGTTTGTCAATACTTGCATTCTAACCAGATCGGAAGAGCACACGTCTGATTAGCATTCATTTACAATGGGTGCGGTTTAATCAAATCACGTTATCATATTCTGATTCTTGATATTTATTTGAGTGACAACTGATGTAATTCCAATTCATTGTCAAAATATCAATCATGTTCAAATTCTTGATACTCGTTTGTGTAAAAAATCTTGTAGTTTTGCAATTCAATACCCTTATATTGCTATATTTTGATTCTTGACAATCATGTGACTTCATTATTGATGCAATTCAATTACTTCTCTCATCTTTAACTCTTGACAATTCATGCAACAATTCAATATCAATTGAATCACAATGTTATAACCTTGAAAATTCAAGTAATTCCCCATCATTATCGTTATCAAAATATTATCATTGGTTTAATTCCTTGTTAATTTTTTTGTGGGATGTTACAGTGTGCCTTATTTCATTTTTTTTTCCTTTATAAAACAAAATACTATAAAAGTAAAAAGCTAATTGTAACACCTCAGAAAATTTTAAGCATGTAATCGTTATGTTGATGATGTTTAAATACTTATTGGATTTGCATCAACTAAAAGGTTATAAGATTATTGAATTAAATTGCATCAATTATAAAGTCACAAGACTATTACTCAAACAAATGCCTAAAATTTGGAACGGGGGTATTGATAACATGAGTGCTATTTTAACAATCATTAAATTAAAATATGATTATTGACAACATGATCGTTGTTTTGACAATGATTGGACAATTGTTGGAATTGTAATAATTGAAACATTATAAGATTTATCATTCAGAAAAATATCAAGAATTAAAAGATAGTTATTGACAATGTGAATGTTATTTGACGGCAATTGAATAACCACTTGAGTTTGCATTAACTATGTTACAAAATCCAAAGATTGCTACTCGAGTTTGGCACTAAATATAACGTCACAGTTGTATTTTGACGATGATCGAATAAATGCTCGAGTTTGCTACGTTATATAATTGATGATGATTGAATAATGACTCAAATTGCATCAATTATGTTATAAGATTAAAGATCATTGCCTAAATGATGCAAAGAATGAAAATATAGTACTTGATTTGTATAACTCAAAGTATAGTCATTTAATTATAAATCACGTTAAGTAAAATGACTCAAGTAACATGAATCAAACTATTAGGACTTGATTACAAGGTGGCACAAAGTATAAAGACTTCTCAGAAATTTGTCGCCAAATGTATGGCGCCACATTGCACCACTTATCGCGACGTGATTGACAGAACTCAAAATTTATTAAAAACAACTTAATCCTAACTATTATATATAGGGCTAAGAGGTCTTCAATATTCTCCAAACCTCCCAAACCATCCTCTCTCCCTCTATAACTCTCAAAATTCGTCTCAATGTGTTATGGGAAGGAAATACACCCTAAAAAGCTACCAAGTATCTAATTTTGCCCTTGAAAAATGTTCCTTATCATATATAGAAAAGTTACAACCTAAAAAATGACTTTAAAGTGAGAAATATCATGGTTTTTGAGGACTTTTTCCACTTATAATTAAAGAAACCTTTGGAGAATCAAAAGTATATGCAATCCTTGGAAATTAAAGGTGTGACTAACTAATACTTTGATTCCCTTTTTGCATTTATGATATTTTAATACGATAAGCATGGTTTTAATTGAAATATTCCATGAGACAAACATGGATTTGATACATTAAAAAAAAGATTGATTTATTGCATTTGAATCACTAGTTACTCTACTCGGCTCGTATTGAATTATTTTTAATTGTTTCTCAGACTATAACCTATTCAATGATCCCGGAATAGGGAAGATTAGTGTAGTGTTTGCTTTGAATTGGAATTTCGGTAAAGGTCAACCGGAGTTAATTATGGATCAACTCAATTGTACATGGCGCTGATTGAATTGACATGACTCTTGCGCGCAACACGTGTGTAGTTTAACTAGTGATAGAGCTCTCTTGTGCATTAAAAATCTTTGTGCATTCAATGATCTTCTTGGAAATAAATCTTTCAATTGAAGGATGAATCAAAAGGTTTTGTTACTCACTGAGTACTTCGTACTCACTCTCCCTTTCTATAATTTTTTGTAAATAATTGAAGATATGATATTTAAAAAGTAAGGCAAGCTAGGAGTTGGAGTATGCTTGTGTATGAGAGTAGAGTTTTACATGTAGTGATTACCTGTCTTTGAAGCAACTACGAAAGCAATTATGAATTTAATATCTTTTGTATTAATAAGTATGTCCACCTCCCTATAAATGCATTTCTATCAATTGGAAAATTACCTTTCAATATAATAGCTTCTCAATAATTTGTCTTGAAATGATTAATTTTACTCATTTTGGTAATCAATAAAATATCTCTATTAATACAACTTATTATGTTCTTTGCATTTTATTGGAAAAACAAGTTTTAATGATTCTTTAAAATATAACAACTTGTTAGTTTAAATAATTAGTTTTATCAAGCCAAAAGCTATTTGTTTGTTTTGTACGTCTCCTCCCCGCTACTTGTATTGAAGCTTCTGCTATAGAATTTGTTGATCAATATAAAATATTCGATAATATTGTAAAATTAGAGGGGACGTGACACTAATGCTACTTTCTTATATACAATTTACCATTATTAATTTCGTTAGATATATTTATCTTTATATACGTATATAACTTCATATAATAACCTTAAACAATAAATTTTGATAATAGTATTAATAACTTTGTAATATTTTTATGGTTTGAATTTCATAATTTATCTATTTAATTATTTAAACCCATATTTTATTGCGTCCCTCACATTTCAGCTTTGTATCGATTACGTCCCTAACATTTAATTTTGTGTTTTTACGTCCCGAACCTTTAGTAAAATCCCTTTTTTCGTCCCTGGAGACGAAAAACGTTAATTTTGACTGTTAATGGCAGGGGTATTTTAGGCAAAACAAAAAAATAAATATTTTAACATATTTTAATTAAAAATTTTGAAAAAAAAGGAAAAGGAAAATGGTCGGATGGGGGACTCCCCCAACCCAAAATCAAGCTGCCCGAATGGCAGCCATTTCAGCTGCCATTACGGCAGTATTCACTGCCAGAAATGGGAGCCGAAATGGTAGTCAGAAATGGCTGCCATTCCTGCAGCATTCACTGCCAGAAATGGCAGCCACAACGATTTGCTGCCATTTCTGGCGGTGAAGGGGGGAGCCATTTTCGACAGTATTCACTGCCTAAAATGGCAGTCGGAACGGCAGCCATTTCTAGCAGTGAAGGGGAGACTCCAGTTGCAATTTCGGCAACAAAGAATGGGGGACTCTCCCCCTTTTGCTGCCAGAAATGGCAGCGGAATGGCTGCCATTTCTGGCTGCTTGGGAGGGGGAGTCCCTTCCTTCACTGGCAGTGAATACTGCCGGAATGGCAACCATTTCCAACTGCCATTCCGGCAGCAAATGGGGGAAGGAGTCCCCCCTCGCTGCCAGAAATGGCAGCCAGTGAATGCTGCCGGAATGGCAGCCATTTCCTGCAGCGAAGTTGGGAGGGACTTCCCCTTCACTGCCCTATTTCTGGCAGTGAATGCTGCCAGAATGGCAGCCGTTTTCGGCTACCATTCCAGGAGCTTGATTTTGGGTTGGAGGGAGTCCCCACCTACCATTTTTCTTTTCTTTTTTTTTTAAAATTTTTAATTAAAATATGTTAAAATATTTATTTTTTTATTTTGCCTAAAATACCCCTGTCATTAACGGTCAAAATTGACGTTTTCCATCTCCAAAAACGAAAAAGGGGATTTTACTAAAGGTTCGGGACGTAAAAACGTAAAATTAAAGATTAGGGACGTAATCGATACAAAGCTGAAAGGTTTGGGACGCTAGGTGTAATTAACTCTTTATTCAATTATCATTACAAAACCAAGTAAAGAAAAAAATTAAAAATAACTGAAATTAAAAAAAAGGAAAACTTACAATGGAGGCCAATGATCCCCATAGGCCCTAAGTGGCAGAGCAAAATTATATGTTGATGGGAAACAAAAAAAAAATATACCAAAGCCATATGTAAATTTAGCAACAAACTTATTTTTGAATATTTTAATATATCAAAATTTACGCCACCAAATGAACATAAGTATATATTATATAGAAAAAAATCATTTTCTATATATACCAGAGAAACTATGTGCGTTGCATGTAAAATTAGCAATAAATAGAAAATTCACTTGGATAGGCTTATTATATCATTTCAAGATTCTTCAAAGCAAATATTGGATACTCTAATGGAAACACAAGAAGTCATTGAACTGTTGTAGAATTTTATTTCTCTATATTTGACAATTAAACAATAATTAGTTACATAGGCCACTAATTCTTTAACAGTCAATACAAACACTGATTTTGGTAAAATAAGATAGAAATAGAAAGATACACTAATAATCACCTTAATTAGAGCTAATCAACACCCTCAAGCGGGTAATTTACTGTGCAATAAAATGAGTCATGTTTTGCTACTATATGTTGCTTGGGAAGCTATATATAATAAATATCCAGCCCAAAATCCGCTTAGGCAAACAAAAGACACATCGCAAAAGACATAATGGCAAAAATTAGCCATAGCCGTTGATTGAAGCACACAGACTTCCAGGTCCAACAATAGATGAACAAGCTCAACACTTTTTGATAGGTGGGCAAGTGCAAAGGGATTGCTTATTTACCATTTCTAATATTAACATGTATATTCCTCATAAATCCAACAGCGAAGATAATACTACAAAAAATAAAGCCTATAGCGGCGACTATTAGTGATGACACCAAAAGTTGTCGCTGCAGCTTTGGCTATTGTGGCGACTATCAGCAGCATAACACCTAGCGGCGATAAAATAATCTCGCCGCTATAGGTCCATTCTATAGTGGTGACACACTAATGTCGCGGCTATAGGTCCAATCTACAGCAGTGACGTACTGATATATATAGCTGTGACATGTAAGTCGTTGATATAATATTGACGGAAAGATTTCCCACTTTTGCTGAGGCCTATACCAACGATAAATTGTTACTATAAGTACATTGTTCGTCACTATATGTGTAATAATCTATATAATAAATATTACAAATACAAAAGGTGAATCAAAATTCCTCTTGCTCAATTCGTGAAGGTCTATGTGAACAAAAGAGGACTTTCCGCGTTCAATTCCTTAGAAGTGCTAAGAATTTGCTCAATTAAATGGGGTGCGAGCGGGTCTGGTTGGGCTGGGACGATGGTGGGTTGGGTCAAAAAATTTTTGTGGCCCAAAGCCGTTGGACTTATAGCGGCGATACCCATGTCGTCGCTATAAGTGTCGTCGTTAGAAGGCTGTAGGTACGAGCTAATAATAACAACGTTGTTGTCGTGAAAAGTCATCGCAATAGGCTTGTAGCAGTGACTTTTTGGAATGTAGCGAAGACTATAGGCGACATTCATTGTAGTGATAATTGTAACATCCTGAAAATTTTTAAAGCAAGTGTATCGTTATTCTGATAATGATTATAAGATTTCAAGCTTATTACCCAATTGAACATTCATAATTAGAATATGACAACGGAATCATATTGAAATGCTTCAATGGTAAGGTTACAAAATTGTCACTCAAATAAACGCCAAAAAACTGAAACGTAACAATGTAATCGTACTTGAAGTACTGCAAGAATGTTATGCACATAAATGTCAAGAACTAGAACGTGATTATTGACAACATGATTAATACTTGGATAATGAATTTGAATTGGAATGAGAATGTGGTTATTGGTTAACATTTCGGAAGTTGATAACTGAATTGAAAGCCCTACTAAGTTGAAGGTCTCGAAGAACACAGATCAAAGTACTATGACCTAATTGAAAGACTATTTAAAGAATAAGGACTGTCCGAGCAATTACCGCCAAGTGTATGGTACCATATTGCGTCACATGTCACGATTTGATTGGCGAAACTCAAAATTTATTAAAAACAATTTAATCATAACTATTATATATAGCCAATTGAGCCTTCAAACCTCTCAAAACTCTCTCAACACCCCAAAGCTCTCCTTTCTTCCGCCAAATTCGTCCATCTGTATAGTGAGATGGTAACCAGCCCTAAAAACACACCAAAATGCTTATTTGTCTTCTGAAAAGGATTTCTTACCATATATAAAAGTATTATAGCTTGAAAAATAGCTTTAATTGAGGAATATCAAGGTTTTAATGACGTTTATCTACTTGAGATTATTCGAAGAAGATTTGAGGTGAGTAATTATCACTTTGATTTCCTTTTAACATTGATGATGTTTTGAAAAGCTAAGAATGTATTTGATTAAAGCAGCGAACATGGATTCTGGTGTTTTGAAAAGAATGATTGATGTATTGCATTTTGAATCACTAGTTGCTCTATCCGTTCTATATCTGTTATACTCTGCTCTATTGCCACACTAGGAGCTATCTAATGAGTACCGAGATGGGCGACGATTAGTGTGGTATCTACTCTGTATCTGTATTGATCTGTCTGAAATTCCAGTAGGGGTCAACTGTGATTCAAATGTGGATCCATTTGATTGTACATGGTCATGATTGAATTGATATAATTCTTGCGCGCACCACGGGTAGTAGTTTAACTAGTGATAGGACACATCTGTGCATTGAAAAAGTCTTTGTGCATTGAATGACTTTCTGGAACATAAATCTTTCAAATAAGAAGTGAATTAAAGGGTTTTGTTACTCACTAAGTACTTTGTACTCATTCTCGTCTTTACTACAATTTTTATAGATGATTGAAGCTATAACATCTGAAAAGCAAGGCATGCCAGGAGTTGGAAAGTGCTCGTGAAATGGAGTAGAATTGTGCATGTAGTGTAAATCTGCCTTTGAAGCTACTATGAATTTAATAGTTTTATGCCCACCTCTATAGTATATATGTTTTTACATCTTATAACATATAAGAAAATAGTGAATTATAATCTTTATATTGATTTGAACTCTACTTCTCACTGTGAAAGTTCTTTAATGATTTGGCGTACCTTAGTAATTAATGAAATATATTTATTAATACATTTTCTTGTGTTTTTATATTTCTTGAAAAGCCTAACTTTAATGTTTTCTTTAAAAGTTTAATGATTTGTTAGCTTAGATAATTAGTTTTGTCTGTTAAACTCTATAAGATAAGATAAATTGGATTGTTCTGGACCCCGCTGTTTGAATTAAAGCTTCCGCTACAGAATTTGTAAATTAACATAAGATATTCAGAAATATTGAAAAATTAGAGGGGGCGTGACAATAATTCTTCTCACTATCTAAATTCAGTTGCTTCATATATAGTTAATGCAAAATTTAGGTGAACTAACATTTCATTTGAAACCATCCTCTCCTACAAAGTCTCACCCAATTTCCTTTTTTTTTTTTAATTTATTATTTTTAAAAGAGAATGTCAATGCTAACACGGGCTAAATATTTATCCGCATGTGGTGATGAAGATCGTATCCAAGTTGTGACTTGTGCATTTGAGGAAATTCTAGTTTGGAAGGATCACTCAGTTTTTCTCTACCACTAATGTCATATTCAAGTTTTGATGGATTATCTCATTCCTCATGGAGTTCGGGCTCATGGATCAATGGTTATGAGTCTATCTTTTATAGATCTTTTCGCTTTGGGAATAAATTGATGGTGATCAATGCCTGCTCAACATTACTTGAGCAAAAACTATCGCCCCACACGTACTTTAAATCAAAAAGAACATAGCTGTGAAAATCCAACGTGAACAAATTTAAATATGCAATTCATCCTAACTATATGCCATGCATTTGGAAAATTAAAAATTCAGTGATAACAAATTGAAATCGGAACTTCAATTCTAAGTATATACCAAGTATTTACAAATCTTAAAACATAATATAGCTAGAAATTTCAACGACGACAAATTTAAATATGCAGTTCATCCTAACTAAATTATATACCAAGCATTTGCGCATACTCCATATGCCAAAGTCTAAGAAATCCAAGCAACCCAACCCCACAATTGACAAAGATATAACATGTGATGTATAAATAACAAACTTAAATTGGGTCTCAATTACAAGTACTTGCACTTATTCCAAAAAATTCAAGTAAATCCAAGCAATTACATATGACTAAAGAATAATATACGGCAATCATTCTATACCATTAACAATATAATAGAACACTTGCTCTTCAAAGCGCATCCCGTCAATATGTAAACAACGAATTAATGGTATACCAATAACTGGTAATTTGATATTGAGAGATCAAAACTATATTATTTCAAATCTAATAAACTAAGTTCCTGTTTGGCTTTGGCCATTGCCTACTCATACATCAAAAATCATCTCTTTAGATACTCCTTAAAAATCAGAATAACTGCGATATCTAAAAATCTTAATTTCAGCTGAAATTTTTAATACCAATCATTGCAAGCATTGTCAAAATTACTAATGCAAGAAATGGCATATATCATAAATGATTAATTAATTGTATATGAGATATAGCTTATGACAATGAAAAAGAAATGATTAAAAAAATGTAAAGAATGTAAATCTCTACCATCTTCAAGTTTTCTAGGCCTATTTTAATTACCAAAAATAAGTAAAGCTAAATGTCACCGGGTACCAAACAGAGTCGCAGAAAAAGAATAAAAAGCATATACATCAAACTTCAACATGATTATAAATTGTTTTATTTATTTATCTGTTTATTTAATATTTATTTTGCTTCAATGATGATCAATATTTGCATTTGATTAGAGCTATCTAATTCACATTTAATTGATCTAATGGATTAACCTGTAACGTGTTAATTCTTAAATAAATAAAAATACCTTGATGCTCAAAGCTCTTTGCACGTACCTTAAAGTAAAAAAAACTAACCTCACCAATATAATACTTTGAGGCCCAACTTTACTCAATCACGCCCCTTAACCAATTAAAACAATCACAACTTTCATCAGCCATCACACACACACACATAGCGTATGATGACTCAAATCACAAATTAGAATTAAGTAAATTGGCATAAAAATAACGTAATAACATTTCTTCTCACAAAAAAAAATATTGATTTTCTAGTAGAACGAAAAATATATAAATAGATGCCTCTGCCCAAAGTAAAAGCAGGACTACTAAAGTGCCTTTGTGCCTATAGTGACTTGAAGTGTCACCGTTAAGTTCATCCTCGTTTCAATATAAATTGTCAATAAGCTTGTGGTAATGATAAATCAAAATTAACTCATAAGAGTTGAAACTTTAAAGATCATTATATTACTAATAGAAATGAAAAATTATAAGTCATCATAATGAAAACACAGCTCTTTTCCAAGTTTAAATAGATCGGATCAACGTTTAGTTCATATTCACGACACATATAGATAGAATACATGAAAGATCAACTTCAAATTAGATAAAAAGTGACAATATAAAGCTGCAAAGATATGTGCTAGTAAGTTTGTCTAATTATACCATATAATTCAAAGACATCATAGTCGTAGCCAATATGTACAAAATTTTACTATCTCACCAGAAAAAAGAACAAAAGCTAAATGCCCAAGTAACAAAAGCATTCATAAATAACAGAATTAAGCAAGAATGAATGGAAAACCACACGAATCCACAATAATTTTGAATGTTGATTCTTGACGTGGTTTCCCTATCATTAGGTCAGTAGTAAAAACACATTTATAAAAACTGTAGATAAAGACCAAATTGGATGTAAAACAAACCTAATTCTACCATCAACATCCTAACTAGTTTCAGAGTGATGCAAAACAATAATACCTGGATAATTTGGTACCATAACTTCAATGTCTCTATCATAGTTAAGTTGACATGCAGTAAAACTCCCTGGCCAAAGCAGTAAATGCACACACTTATTGTCGCTTTCTGGCTTCTTAGAGTTGGGGAAAAAATCCAACGGGAAAAAGGCTTCGGGTTTGGAAGTCAATCTGAGCCGAAATAGAACAACAATACGAGAATTGATAAACCTAGAACTACAAAGGGGGAAAAGATGGAAAAGTATTACCAAAGAGTTGCTATGGTGGCCTGTGCAAGATGCGACAGTTCAGGCGAATATGGGAATTGAAGACAAAAGACAAGACGGAAAAATTAAATCAAACAAAAAGGTACAATCAGAAAAGAAAATTGGCGGACTATTTGCTCTTTGAAGTTGTTGTCGTCAAATCGAAGTGCCGGAATAAGAAAAGGGTTGTGGGGTGAGGTGAAGTGCAACAGAGAGGGTGCGGCAATGTTGGTTGTGGGGAAAAAAAAGAGAAAACAGAAGATAAAGTGGGGTAAAATTGGCATTCAAAAAAATGTCGTCCCAAACCCATGCATTAAATGTTGTACGATTGGATATGATATAGTGGCAATTCAAATAAGCGGTTTATATATATTTAATACTAACATGGTTAAGCTAGCCACATAGCCTTGTATCATAACCATACTATTCAATGTCATAACAGGTAAGTGCATTGAAAAGATGCACTTTATGTTGTTCATTCAAGAGCCACGACACAGAAATATGTAACAACAAACTAAATAAGCTATAAAATATCAGCAAAAGCAAAAAATGTGAAATTTGACAAATCAACATACTTAGTTAGCTGCCTATTATTTAGCTTACTAACTTTTCATGTATTGTTAGAATATAGAAATTTTAAGAAGGCTTAATTTCAAGAAGGAACCAATTAAAGTAACAATGGAAGAAGAGATTAATTTCACAACATGATTCTTTTATTTGGTTTTCACTTAATAGAAAATGGACCACAACACCTTATTTTATACCAGTTGCACCTCCTTAACCAATGACTAAAACCATACAATTGATCCAATAATTGCAATTTAGTGATTAGAATCCTCCAAGGAAATATCTTAGATATTTATCCTATCTTCTAAAATTAGAAATATCTCTTAAAAATATGTTCCAAAATATCATGGCATTCTCCCTATAGATTTATCTAGAATAAGTTTCTAATTAGTGGACTTATTGGGCTTTCTTTTTCTTTTTTTCCCCTAGGAATTCTATCTATTTAGGGTTTAGATCTAAGTATTTTTTTTCCTCCCTAATGTGGCTTTTCTCGGCAAAACTAAGTCCCTTGTTCATGCTTTGGGTTGCAGACCATGCACTCATATTCCTTGATTAGGAAACATGGTAGCCCATTCAATTGCTCAACATTCTCTAGCCCGGTCTGCTAGTGATTCTTGGACTCGTTGTATTCCTTGGTTCATTGGCTCGATAATTTGTCGAGACATGCTTATTTAATGGTTTCTTCTTTCTCAAAAAAAAAAATCTAAGTATTTATTTTCACCCAAACTAAAATTTATTTCCAACATATATATATATATACATGTTTTTCCTTGTGTAAATTGGGAATTAGGTGACAACATTTATTTACTTTGAGAAACAAGGAAGCTAGTGTGTATATTTATACAAATAAATCATCTTGAAGCAAACTCTGGAGGATAAAAGTGAAGGAATACAGTCCATTCAAGTCCTTTAAATACGATCAAGAAAAATAGAATTTAAGACGAGCAACTTCATTCTAGTTACCATCGCAGCAAACTAGGTAGGAATTAGAATGAAGGGTAACAAAATTTCATGTATTTATATTAATATATAATTGCATGATACACTAAAAATAGCACAAATAATCATAGCATCCAAACTAATGTATCAATAATTGCCATTGTTATCCCTTTTGTGAGAAAACCTAAATTATAGTGGTGGATGTCTAACACAAATTAAATGTACCGTAAACAAAAGATCAAAGAAAGAATCACAACAAAACAACAGCTTAGAAGAAGAATCCGGTGACAGTGGCAACAC
>CAVNYN010282303.1:0-67672 GCA_963692815.1 Nyctanthes arbor-tristis | reverse complement strand
CGAGAAAATCACCCCGAGTTTTACCACACCTAATTTTCTACCCTTCGAACAAACCACGAAGAGTTACAAGAAAACTCTTCAAGGTGCTAGACTCACTAATTTTTCTCTCAACTCGCTTGTACCACTTGTGTATAAAAGAAGAAGAAAACATCTCTATTTATAGGCTTCGTTTCCTTGGAAGACAAGATAATCCTTCTATGATTTGGATTTCTTTTCCTCCTAGGATTCTTCTTTTTTCCCTTTCCTTTTCCTTTTCAACTTTGGATTATTTTGGCAACAAACCCAACAATTCCCTCTGTTACTCAGAGTCACATATAGTTTATCTCTTAACGCGCAAAACGGGATTTGGTCGACGCTAAATCGAGACCGTTAAAATAAAGATCATGTCTTGAGATTTATACCGTGCAAAATTGATGCTAACTGTGAGAGAAAATGATGTATTTGGAGTCGAACTTAACCGCCATGCTTAAAGTACAAAGCTCCCTAAAGGCATGGCAACCATTGAATTCTATCAACCGTATGGACAAAGCGTCGCTGTTGCATGAGACTTCGACACACTGAGAAATATATAAAATGGGGTGCATAGTCTTGACACGCACGTAGTTTTATATATAATAACATATAAGTAAACTTCATTTGGACAGAATTAATTAATTGTTTGTTGAGTGTTTTGACTTGTTCTTTAGATGGTCCATGAGCATGTAGGTTTAGAATAGTCTATTTCTCTATGGGTCTGTTTGGCGATCAATTATAATTAGATTGATCAGTGTTCAAATATCATTGTACTTGTAGAGGCCTGTGATGATAACATGATATGATAGACCTATCACGTCAATAAGAATTGTCAATGGTAAAATTTCATGTGTATTAAAAAGTACAATGATTATACTAATTATAGTGTTGCAGAAACATTTCAAATAAGGACGTTCAGAAATATAACGCGATAAATAGTCTCATTTACTATATAGAGTCAGGAGTATTCATCTATTCTCTATGAGTAATTAGACTTACTTTGGTGTTTGATCGCTAGTCGCTACCAACAAGACACTGTAATAAGTCCTATTCATTGTGTGTAGGTGAACACCCTCCTTATGCGCGATTATTTCCTCCTTTATAAGAAAAAGAAAAAAAAAGGGTGAATGGCTTTTTCTCCTATTTACTCGAAAAAGGCTGAAATTACATGCGGAACGGAAATCAATATCATGAAGGTAATTCAATACCAACGGCTCCTTAATTTATACCATCGGCCAAATAAATAGGAAAGAGATCAATTATCAAAGACAACTTCCTTGTCAGTACTCCTAGAGTATTGAACACTCGGTACTCTTGACCAATCAGGAACTGACATGTGGATTCAAACGGCCCAATTTGTTATTTAATTTGAGCCCTGAATCTCACATGTCAGTCTTTAATTGATCAAGAGACCAAATGATCTGTACTCCTAGAGTACTGAATTTTTTTCCCAATGTGATTCTCAAGCAATCACCCACAATCGAGTAAAAGAAAATATACTTTGTCCAGTTGCCAACTATATGTTCAATATCATATTTGGGCAAGTCTATTTAAATAATTAGTTGTTCCAAAAATGGACAAGACATATTCTTGGTCCGTCATTAATTTTGGGCAACTGATTGGGGCGACTCATTTGGTACTAAAATATTTTTCAATCAACAGCTTTTGTCTATGAATTTAATTCCAATCCTACTTTACCATTATTGTCCTGAGTTTACTTGATGACAAATACTTGTGTGTGTGTGTGTGTGAGAGAGAGAGAGAGAGAGAAAGCCCTGGGGGAATGAATAGGTTTGGTCGCCGGAGAGAAGGAGTGCGTCGGAGATAACAAAATCAAGGAATTATAAGAAAGAAAGAGACGAATGGTGTGCTCGAGAGGGATGAATGGCGTTTTGAGATTTCAAATTGGGGGTGTGGTTTTTAACATCTGATTTTTGAAGAGATAAACGCTCTTGTTTTTTAGATTTTATTTTTTTATGCAAAACTTATCAACAAATCAAACTTATACCGACCACATATTTTCTATAAATAATAATTTTTAACATTTACTTATAATAATATCTCTTTAAATCTTCCCCATACATTATAAATAAAAATCAATTTTTATCCCAAAAAACAAAAAAATAGTTACAAATAACGAAGCCTTAGTGCATTGACTTTTGAAAATAGTGTTTAGAGTAGCTTGATTTGTGTAATTCCCCAAGAATACTGCTATTTATAACCATAGATAATTATCACAATCACATATGTCATTAAAGTGATAAAATATAGAGACATGTGATACATTTAAGTCGACTTATAATAATTTAAAAGTAATTTGCGCAAATAGACCTTATCCTTTAGTGTCAATGCAAAAATAGACCATATAGTTTCTAACTTGACGATTTATACCTTAACGTATACTATTGCTGGCAAAAAAAGACCTTGTTGTACAAATTTGATTTTTGTTGTTAAAATGTCATTTTTACCCTTATTTTCTTTTTTCTAAAATATAAATATTTTAAAGTATTTTACCCTTAATTTCAAATAAAATATAAAGATAAAAATTTATATTTTGATCTACCTAATTAACTGCCATCATAATATTACGTCTCCACCACCACAAAAACAAATCAGACCTTTTCGATTTTCAGTTAAATTAAAATATTTTTTGGAATCTCTAGTGAAAACTCTAACTTCTTCACCGCTAGCAGCTCGTGAAGACCAATATAAATATTAACATGATACATCAACAAACAATAAGAAGTTCTCTATAGATCACCTTTTTTTGAAATTCGACAAGAAATTAATATAAATATTTGTTTTTATATTTTAATTGAGATTAAGGATAAAACTGTCACTTCAATAATAAAATTGACAAATTTAGATGATAAGGTATAGAGATGACAACAGAGCGGGTTGGTGTTGGGTTTTAGTTTTCCCATCCCGTTTTAGTTTTCCCATCCTCGTCCCCGCGCCGATCCCCGTTTGAAGAGCGTCAGGGCAGGGCGGGTTCGGCGCGGGGATAGGGAAAATCCCAGTTATCGCCTTTTTTTTTTTAAATAAATAAAAAGCCCTGTAGAATCGAAATCCGCAAGACTTGTATGCTAAAATATGGTTTTGAACATTCAAAAGAAAAAAAAACGGTTTTTAAAGCTATGCAGAAACATAATTGAAACTAAGCACATTCAAAGTTCAAAATCTCAGTTTTCCTTGATTCTCCTTCAAAGATTTCTCAACCCAATCCTCCGCACTCCAAACCCCAAGAAACCCCATCATTTCTATCACCCAGAAAGCCTAAATTCACCAACCTATTTCAGAGCTTTCCAAGATTTTAGGCAATACAGTGTTGATATAGATAAACAAGTGGATAACATTAACCTCAAATTTGTAGATGCGAGAGAGGATATAGAAATGGCCATGGAGTCCAAAGAGACCGTCTACTTCGATAAGGAAGCCCAATGTGCGCGTGCCACTATTAATGAAGTTCTGAAAATGTATGGAGGTTTGTTGGAAAAACCGCCAGGAAACGAGAAGAACGCTATTCAAAGGGCTATGGGTGGCAGAGACACGTGTCCTCATGCAAGCCAAAAAATCAAACCTTCAAGAAGACACAGGAAATGCAAAAATTGGAACCTGAAGAAGGGGTGGCCGGCGGGACTCCAACTCCGGCAGGCGCAGTCGGCGTGGATTGCGACTCTGCGAGAGCCCTTAGGGATCTAGTGTTCTGTTTTCTGTGTGGCTGTGCTTGTACTGAACAAAGAATAATGAGAATGAATTTGAGATCCGGTGACAGCTGTTTTGATTTTATTTTTTTTGTGATTCAGCTTTGAGGTTAAGTGATTAGAATTATAGGGTAGGTTTAACAGCAAATAGCATGTTGGTGAAAGTAGTTAAAGCTTTGGGGGCGGTGCAAGGTTGGGGTTTCGATTCTTGACAATGCTACGTAGACTTTTTTTTTAACGAAATAGCTTAAACTTTGGGTTTTGTGGCGGGTCGTGTCGGGTCGTTTGGAAATGATGGGGCAGGTCCCTGTCAGTTTCAGGTTTTTTGGGTGATTTTATCATTCCTTAAGGTCTTCTTTGTAATGAACAATGATACGTTAAAGTTGAAATCGCCAAATTCAAAATTATAAGGTTTCTTTCTGCACTGATATTAAACGATAGGGTTCATTTCTACAAATTACCCAATAATTTAATAAAATGGTAATGTTTAAACACTTTTCGGAGGTTTTGTTACACAATCTCCTACCTCATGTGGATTGCATTGATACACGCTACATAGATTTAAAATACACGTGACGTGTATCAATACATACCACATGTGGTAGGAAATTTTGTGACAAAAGATACGAGAGGTGCTTAAACATTTTCATTAATAAAAACACCTAAAATGTTGGTTTAAGTAATAGTGATGCTACTCTTTTTGCGGGGTTGAGAATTAATCAATATTATATGAAAAGGCCATGGCCTAATTTACTGTTTAAGGAACAGTAAATTTTTTTTTTTTAATTCAAAAGTTTGCTAAGCTCACGCTAGAAAGTTTTTCTACAATTTCATTTATTTATTTTTTTTAAAACTTGCTAAGCCGGTCTCCAGAAACTTCTTTTTCCTTTTTTTTTTTTTTTGTAGCTTGTTAATCCCACACTTTATATATTGAGATTTTTCTTTCTTGTTTACATTAATATAATCTAAATCGACATTTTAATATCTTACTTATATTATTAAGAATTAAGCGCTTTAATATTTATTACATTTAAAAGTTGAAGCTACCATGTCACTAAATTATATATTGAGATTTTTCATGTTTGCATCATATCATATAAACCACTATCTCAATATTTTCTTTTTGTTACGAGGAGCTAAGTGCTTAGATATTTATGTTGCAACAAGTCCATCTAGCTATCTCAAATCAAAATCTTCAAAAGAGTTCTATACAATTGTATATATGGTTGTTAAATTATCAGTAACATTAAGTATCATTTGGTTTAGTATTTTGATATCTTTGATGTATTACTTTATTTAGCAGTAACTTTTAAAGGTACATTTGATTTTTGTGATCTCACATTCTTTCTAATTTTTAGAGTTTTTGTTTTGCGATAAGTTTTAGAAATGAGTATGTTCAAAACCACTATGTTCACCATATGTTTATGCATTTTTCAAATACGTGTGTAATACATCAATGTGTTTATCTATCTTTTGTAATTTTCTTCTTTTTCGTTTTCTTTACTTATGATTTAATGTCCAAAAAATTATACAATTAGTGGATATAATAGTGGCAAATTTTACCTTGTAAATCTTTTAACCAAGACGATGATATTGTAAATGCTTATTTTTTAAATGAAGTGAGGCATGCTTTAAGCTTTTATACTATTTAGTTTTTAATATATTTATTTTCTTTTTCAAGTCTTTATACCAGACATTATTTTATTTTACTTATATAAATATGATGTCTCATGTATAAAAATTATTTCATGTTTATATTAGATGTTTTAGAAATGAAAAAGCGAGCTAAATGAACAATCGGACGCTATTTTATAATGCAATTTTGACTTTTTAGGTGAAAATATACGCTTCTACTTTAGATTTGGAATTTCATCTACAGACATATATTATATGTTATGTGCTATACTTTATTTTATTTTATTATTAAAACAAATATTATTAATATTTTATATATTATCAATTACATAAATTGTATAATAATATTTACACGGATTTAAACTAAAAATGAAATGTAATACGCGCAACGCACGTATATTTACCAGTTAAGATGAAAAAGTATCCATCCTTGACTGGTCGGCCCATCTATACCAGCCCATTCGTTAAGACGTGAAAGCAGCCCGAAACCGTGAAACTGAGCAGATGCGATTTTAGTTGGATATTATTATTATTATTATTATTATTATTATTATTATTAATATTATTATTATTATTGATTGCGGAAACCCCAGAGCTGATAAACCATACAAATTTTCAATTGGTAAATGAAAACTGGGTTTTCCCATGGCCATTTCAGGTGGCTTCGGATTTTCTCGCGTTCCCCAGATACATCTTTGCTCTCCTTTCCGTGGCTACCTTCTCAAGGTCAATCAGTATATGCGCAATTCTGTGCTTGGATGTTGAAGCACTTAAATTTGTTAACTCACACTAGTAATTTTAGTTTATGCAGGTAAGACTGTGCTGTGCGGCTGCAATTGAAGCTTTTGATGAAACAGAGAGTGAAAAAGGCAAGTGATAATCCTTTTTTTTTGGGTCACCGGTGCATTGGGAATTGGGCCTATGATATTTTTACTATTATTACTGGTTTTGCTTCTGCAATTATAGTTTTACAGTGTTACTGTCAAAAATAGTAATATGCTTTTTGGATTGCTTGTTTACGTTTTCTGCCACTCCTTTGGTCTGCGGTAGTTCAAAGTGTGAAGGATGCTATACGTGCTCGCCGGAAGACTGCTGAATGGAAGAAAGTGAATTCCAAAGATCTTGGAATTAGCAATTCAAAAATTTCGAGGTCCACAAGAGTGGTTCTTAACGGTCTCAAAAGAAAAGGTATGTGCTTTATTAGTGTATGCTTGTTCTGTTCAATATTTTTTGTTCTTGTTTGCATAATTTGCAGCTTTTATTGTTGTTAATTAGCCTTATCCTCTATTATTATAATGTTGATCGTCAACTGTGAAATTTATGTTGGTGTTATTATCTGGAGATCTTTGTCCTGTTATAGCTCATATACAGGCAGTAACAACGCAATCCTGTTTAAAACATATACGTAATCATAGTTAAAGAGACTAGAATTTTGGTAATTTTAGGTATGAGCTGATAAATTAGCAGTACATAATGACCTATACATGCAGCCAGCCTCTCTTTACATGGTCAAAGTTTCCTAAATTGCTTAAACAAAGTGAATTTGGAATTTATACGGTCATAACATTGTTTGGGATCTTATCAAGTTGAGCGTAATTTACCTTATTCAAAAATTGCTTTGCTTTTTCATAGGCTTCGAAGTTTATCTAGTCGGAGGATGTGTACGGGACCTCATCTTAAGACGGACGCCAAAGGATTTTGATGTATTAACCTCGGCAGAACTAAAAGAGGTTAGTCTATTCCATTTCTTCATTTTATTTTGACTCGGTCCAACTAGTGTCTGCAATACGTCCAATGTTGGAGAATTATAAGAAATTGATTTTTGGATAATCAATTTTTTTTTTCCAACTTACATTCTCAACCTCACATTCTTTTTTTTTTAAAAAAAAAATTATTTTTCGCACTTCCCCATTTAACTTTTTGATCACACGTTTTCCCCCCACCCAAAAAAAAAAAAAAATCACTTTTCACAAAAATAAATTCTCACAAAATCAAAATTATACACCCCCTTAAGTAATTCATGACTACATGTCCATATGAAGTAGTTAATGTCTGACAGGAAATGTGATCCCATAGCTTCCAATTTACAAAGCTGCTATATATATTCTTTTTTCCCATCAAATTTTTGGCCTCGATATTCTTGTTTTTTCCTCAAAGGCTACGGATAAGCTGAATATTATTTTACCGTTGCATATCTATCAACTGTCATGGTTAATTGTAGCACGCTAGAATGAGATCTATAAATGCTGTCTCTTCTTTTTATTCCTAGACTAGAAGTTTTACCACCAAAGTCATACACCGTGATGTTTTTGACACATCATGATGTCATAATTTTCAGGTGATGAGAACATTTTCTCGATGTGAGATAGTCGGCAGACGTTTCCCCATCTGCCACGTGCATGTTGATGATACTATTGTGGAGGTCTGTTTAACTTATGTGACATGTAGGTACAATGTTAATCTGTAGATTTTCATATTACTAAGGTCTGTTTAACTGATGTGACATGTAGTTAATCTGTAGAATTTCATATTATTAAGGTCTGTTTAACTGATGTGACATGTAGTTACAATGTTAAATCTGTAGAATTTCATATTACTAACTACAAGAATCAGTGTAACCCACTCGGTTGATATTCTTATTGCCGTCCTCGTCTTGTTTTTAATAGGTTGGAATCATAAAGAATAGAAGCTTGCCTACTTTAATTTGAATATATGAATACGTTCACAAGCTAATTTTTCTTTTCCTTTTCGCTGTAATGGTTCTCTGTCATCCCCCCCAACTTTTGTCTATTACTCTGCTTTTCCATTGCTTTTGTGCTCCTTTCTATTTCTTGAGCCAGTTATGGTGTCTAAAATTTGATAGTATGCCTTTTGCTATGGTGTCTAAAATTTGATAATCTGCTTTTTGCATCTCATTGAGGTCATTTAGATGCACATGAAAGTTGTGTTAATTACTGAGGTTTTGAAGACATAATGGCTTCAGCCTACTAATATATAGGGGCAAGATCTACTCTTTATATAGCCTATACAACAACTTTCGAACTTCTTTTCCTTGCTTTTGTCTAATGAAGGTGTCAAGCATTAGCACACGTGCAACCAAGTTTGGCAGGGACTTGAGTGTTGATCGTGAGAAGCCTGTTGAATGCGATGAGAAAGATTACATTCGCTGGAGAAATTGCCTGGAGCGAGATTTCACAGTAAATGGGTAGAAAATTCAAGCCTGGCTGATTGTTTAGATATTGTGTGATACTTGCGTTTCATTTTTACTTTTCTCGTATTCCTTTCTTCTTATTACCACAACTACTACTATAATTGTTGTTATAGCTATTGTTATCATTGATATCATCATCCCATTTCTTTGATGTTTTGGGTCATTTTATTTGTTTTATTTTTAAGTGATCAACTTTTTCCTCCCTTTTTTCCTTTGAAATTCCAGATTGATGTTTGACCCTTACGCAAAGTTAGTATACGACTATCTTGGCGGAGTGGATGATATAAGGAAAGCTAAAGTGTGCATGTATCTCTAAACAGAACTTTGATTTTCCTTGAAGCCGTTTCTTCCTCAACACTTCTTACCTCTAATCTTCTGTTGCAGTTGCGTACAATTAAACCTGCTAGTGTTTCTCTGACGGAGGATTGTGGTAAGTTCTGTCAGTACTGTGTAAC
Source organism: Nyctanthes arbor-tristis (assembly GCA_963692815.1). Classification (NCBI taxonomy): domain Eukaryota; kingdom Viridiplantae; phylum Streptophyta; class Magnoliopsida; order Lamiales; family Oleaceae; genus Nyctanthes; species Nyctanthes arbor-tristis. The sequence goes on along the minus strand of CAVNYN010282303.1, from coordinate 58,655 downwards.
TTATGCTCATACTTCAGGTTTAATGATTCTTCTGGTTATTGTCAAGGACTTTTACATGTTTATGAGTTGCATGTTGTGTTGTAATTCCATTTTTGTCGTAGTTAGCACAGTCACTCTCTGATATTGGTTTCTCATCATGATCTTCAATCGTGGGGTGACCTAGCTGTTTTGAGTTTTATTATATTGTTGCAGCTCGTATTCTTCGCGCAGTTAGAATAGCTGCTCGTTTGGGTTTCAGATTTGCAAAAGAGACAGGTATCGCTGTGACAAAATTATCCACTTCAGTTCTCCGGCTTGATAGGGTATTTGAAAGGACTCCTTTCTCTATTTTCTGGGGTTCATTTACAATTTGTTTGCACTATTCATAGATAAAACTAGCCGTAATTATTTCTTAAATGGTTCACCTTTTTTTAGGGAAGGCTTCTCATGGAAATGAATTACATGATGGCATATGGTTCTGCAGAAGCCTCATTGAGACTATTATGGAAAATTGGTCTCCTGGAAATACTTCTTCCAATTCAGGTGTATTTCAATGTTGATTGGATTTTAACAAGATAGTTATAGACTGTTTAGAGAATGGATATTCCTTTTCTCAAAAAGGCTTTTCATTCTTCTTCTGTCATTTGAGTAGCGATTTCAAGTATAGCTTTTTGTTTTTGGGCAGGCGTCATATTTTGTTCACAACGGTTTTCGGAGACGTGACAAGCGGTATAATATGCTTTTGGTAATTATTTCAATGTTTTATACAGTCTTCAGAAATGATGTACATGATAGGATTGGACACTTGTTCTCTTCTTTGAAGTGATTATATTCCAATGAAATTTATGAGTGCATATTCCTGTGCATATATATTTTATTTTGATGAGGGAGGTTGGTGACTTCCAGAATGGAATCCATATAATTTCTTCATTTTGCAGTCTTTATTCTCCAACCTAGATAAACTTCTGGCACCTGACAGGCCATGTCATAGTAGTTTATGGTAAGATTCTTGCTAGAGGCCTTTAGGATTGGATTTTTCACCTTTAAATTGGAGACATTTGATGTTTCTTACAAAATAATGCAATGTGCTTTCCAGGGTTGCAATCTTAGCATTCCATAAAGCACTAGCAGATCAACCAAGAGATCCTTTAGTGGTTGCTGCATTTAGTCTTGCTGTTTACAATGGCGGAGACATGTCAGAAGCCCTAAGTATAGCAAGACGGGTTACCAAACAACATGACATGAGCTTTCATGAAATATTGGAACCTCAATCTCTTGATTCACACACACTAAGAGATAAGGTTAAGCATTTGGCCGCTTCAGTTCAAGGTGCCCTGACTAACATGACAGATGAGTATTTTGTCTCAAGGGCAATGGCCGAATATCACCAAGCACCACAGTCCGATCTGGTAAGCAAACAAGCTTCTTATATTTAATCCACAAAGTACTTTTGATCAACGTTTGACACGAAGAAAAAATAAAATAAAATAAAATAAAGGGAATAATAAAGAAAAATATGTAAGTAAAAGGCAATGCACTCGCAGTTGCATCCATTTGTCGTGTGCTTTCTTCAATTCAGTCTCCAGTCTTTAACATTGACAGTGAAAGAGAGCTTCATCCTTGTCTTTGACATCTGCAGGTGTTTATACCATTAGCACTCTATTTGAGGGTGTGCAAAATATTTGAATGCGTTCAAGGGGGAAAAGAAAAGGGATTTGTACCGAAACATGGAAGTAAGATCAACTACGAGTTGTTAGCTTTGGGAAGTTTAGCACAAGTCAGGCATGTCTTTGCAAGAATTGTTTTTGATACCATATACCCCATAGACCAGAAAGATAATTAATTGGATGCAAGAGAGAATAAGAGAGAGACGTGAGATTGGAAGCAGAATGATTCATAGAAACAAACCATTTCTCTTTACCTTTTCATCCATCGAAGCATTTGCACACCTTTTCCGTCCTCTTGTATTCTTTCTTTCTGGTATTCACCGGGAAGAGGTTAGCAGGGGAACGTTCCTCAGCTCAAACCAGGGAAACAGAATAGCCGGACATGCTTCCTTCCTTCCTTCTTTCCTTCTGTTTATTCACATTATCTAGCAGTGGGCAATTTCAACTACAAATTGCTGGGTGTTGAGCCGACTAGGAACTTTGTACTACCATTTTAACTCTCAGCTGACTCTGGCAGAACAGTTCACTGATCAAGGCACTCATATGTTGGTTATCAAAGTAGAGTTGAGGCTAGGTCATATTGATTGAATTTTATCCGGAGAGGAAAGGATGCTTCATTTTTGTTTTTGCATTTTTTTAATTTTTCTTTCCTCGAACCTCATTTCTTCTATGTTGTACAAGAATTGTGGACTCTAATGGTTAACTGATTGATAATTTTATTTATAGATATAATAATTTTGTAATATCGGCCTCTCTTGGAGAAATGAAAGTGTGAAACCAAAAGTTCATGTCTAATCCTTAGGGTAAATTTTACATATGGTCCCCAATCTTTGTGCAGTGTATTAATTGGTACTCTATTCCTTTTTTTTTTTTTTTTTTTGAAACCAAAACAAACTTTCATTGAAACAACTCAGTACAAACAATTGAAGCTCCATTTCCAAAAACCAGTATTCCCTTCTCGCTACTCGCTTGCCTTGTTCCGCCCGATCAGAACATTCGAGAAAACCCATCCCTGCCACACTGTTGGAGGCATAACCGGAAACTAAAACCAAAGGAAACTACTTCACGCCGTGAAGCTCATCACTGGCAGAGAAACCAGTTAGCCGTCTCCAAACAAAAGGAAATTGAACCCAAGAAGAAGCATCATGGAGATCGGCCATATTGCTTGTGGCTCGTTTGGCCAGATGGCCAACAAGAGCCAATAAATCCTGGGTGAAACATCAAGGGTCCTCAACAAGGACTCTAGAGGGGTGTGCCACATCTGCAGAATGGATACCCAAACCGAGCAAAGGCACATCCTTACTCGCCATTGCTAAACCCCCATCGAGCCAGAGCACCAAAAGGTGGGAGGCCGCTCCAACTCGGTTTCCTGGTGGCCTACCACAACACAGCACCGGAGGGTCTCGAGCCAGACTGAAGCCAAGGGCGGTGGTGCCAGAGATGCAACCAATAAGCGAAAACACCAACTTCCTTCATCATGTACACAAATTCGACAAATCAAAACAACCAACAAGCCAAAAGAAAACAAATCAAAAGAAAAGTCAGCCCCCCAATTGGAAGAATTGAGGGGAGAGTCAGTCTCCCAAGCCTTTGGGAGAGAGAGTCGGCAGAAAGCTCATCCTATTCTTTTTTTTTTTTTAATGTCATGGGCTTCTAGCTTTTCCATAAATTTTCACATGAGGTCCCTCATACTATAAAATGATCTTTGCACACTTACTTTATTTTATAAAAATGATCTTTGCACACTTCACTCTGTTTTCTTTAAAGCAAAATCTTTAAATAAAAGTAAAAAGAATTAAAAAACTAAAAAATAATAAAAATGAAAAAACAGAAAATAATTTCTTAGAGTTGTGCTATTTGAACAAAATCACATATAAAAATTCTAACAAAACTGACACATGATACAATTTTTTTTAATACATTATATCACTTTTACATCAACACTAATCACTTATGTCACTTGTAAATTTTGTTATCTTTTTTGTGCCTACTTTTGACCATTTAGAATTAGTCAATTTCTTACCCTCGTTTATCTAGCTACTCACTACCAAATCAACCGTAAATGGAAAATTTCGACCACCATTTCCCATATTAAAGGAGAGATTCCTATTGTCTTTTACTCATGTTTTTACTTTCGTAAATGGAAGGAAAAAAAAGGCTTCTCCCAAAAAGAAAAAAATTATGTCGATATTTGTCATTTCCGGTCAGGTTGTGAGTGGGGACCAAGGGTGAAATGGGTAGTTAGGTAAAAACTTGGGAAAATTTATTTTCCTTCGTATTTTTATTAATTTTTCAAATTCTTTTCTTTTAATATTTAGTAAAGAGTAAGGGTATAAATATCATAAAAGATTTTATGTGAAAATTTATGAAAAGTTAGTGACTCATAGCAGAAAAAAAGAAAAGAGACCTAATTGATATACTGTGTAAAGGTTGAGGACCATATGTGAAACCCCTAATGCTTATATTGCTTAATTTTATTTAACATGCCAAATTTGCATGTCTCGTTACTCTCGAATTTTGGGCAGCACCGAGGCTGTGAGGATCTTTGTTTTTGGTTGGAGCCGTCCTTGTTTTGGATCCAACTGAACTAACGAGCGCGGATGGATTTAGTAGATTTTACCGTCCACTTCAGGTAAAGTATGAGATTAGTACTTTATATTAAACTTCCAATGAAACATTATAATTAATTTTTTTGACTAATTAATTTCATTTCATCTAATTAATTTCAAACATCTAATACTATTATCATACTAGATATCAATACTTAAACAAATTTTATAGTCGACCATAAGACAGGTTTTTCTATTATATACTAACCTAAAAATGTATTAAATAATTGTCCGTCCATCTTTACTCTATCTTCTTCCTTATCCTCCTCCATTGCAATATATTCATCCCTCTATTCTCGCGACATCCAATTTTGTGGTGTAATCCACTGCATATCAGTATAGTAGTCTTTCGATCAAGGTAATTATGAGTTTACAAGAACATCTAATCTAAGAGAAAAATCTACCTTTAATATAAAACAAAAAAGCATGATACCACTCCCCCTTACTTGTTTACTAGGTAACTTCATGAATTTTACGTTATTTGGACACACAAGCGAACAAAAGCTATAATAAAAGTGGTTCAAATTACTTTATTATTATTCATGCATAGTTTAAAGAAATTTTAAGGGTAATAATAATTTAATTTGAATATCTTTTTATCATAATTTTTATTCACATATATATCTAAATAGATTATTTCAAATTTTATAGATGAAGTCATCCAATGAATACGGTGACAAGAAAGTGGCATTACTCAACTGAAAATATACAACAAAAATTCACAGGGCAAAAAAAAAAAAAAAAGGAAAAAAAAGAAGAGGAAGAGGAAGAAGAAATCACGTGCCTATGCTCTACTAGTCACGTGCCGACACATCATCCGTCTCTCCCAATTGGCACGCATACGTTAAAAATAAACAGGTGAAAATATAACAATTACTGCGATAATGCACATTTTCTGAATCTTACTACTATGTTAACGTCAGTCGTACTTTGGACCTAAATTTTGCTCCTATCGATCGATCTCTCCCTCTACTCAATTTTTTCGATCCTGGAAGGTGCAGCATTCGATAGGAGAAATTTCAAGGTACATATGATTCTGTATCTCTCTTGTTAAAAGCACAAATTTAGATTCGATTGTGTTGTCTTTTTGTTTAATTGTTGGATCCAACTCTCGTGTTTAATTTGTTTGTGTGCCCAGATTGAAACGTGACTGGCAACGTTTTGCTTGTTTGGTAAGGGACTGGGATTTGGGCATCCATTCAAAGGTTCGATTTTTCTCGTTAATTCACATTCAATTTTAGCCAAAAAGGGAGATTTTTTATTCATTTTCTTTTGTGGGTTTGGTTCTTAGATTCGGATTGGATTGGATGAATTGGGTGGAATTCGTTCAGATAGAGGTTTGGTTAAAGATCTGGACTCTTAAACATATTTAAGCCTTTCTGATTGCGTGGATTGATGGCAAATCCAGGGGGACCTAGGCCGGGGAATTTCCCCCCCAATTACAACCCTAATTCTCTTGCTAATAATATGCAAAATTTACAAATTAATCAGCAGCAATCCAATAATCCTAGTGGTGGTGTCTCGAGACCTCCTAATGCTGCACCACCTGGACAACAGCCCCCACCTTTTGCCGCAAATCGACCGCGTGCCCCTCCACCGGGTGTTTTTCCTGGGGGCACCACGCCTCCTAGTGGTCCCCTGCAAACTACATTGCCTCCAAATGTGGCACCCACATACACTGGTTCACCGTCTGTATCTCAGCTTCCTTCCTCTTTCACTACGAGAACTTCACCTTCCCTGGCACTGGGATCTTCAGCTGGTGGTTCTGCTGTTCCTCCGCCTCCTGGTGCTGTCCCATTAACAGGACCGGGTGCCCACCCTCGACCTTTTATGCCTTCTCCTCCAACAGCAGGTCCTGGAATGCCGCCTCAGATGAGCGCTTCTGGCCCAGTTACTAATGGACCTACTGCAGTCTCTTCATGGCCTGCACAAGGTGGGCCACGTTTCCCTCCTGCCATGGGTGGTATGGCACAGCCATCACAATCGCCAGTTGGTCCTCCTCAGTTACCAGCACCGATGTCATCTGGGCCATCTCCTCAACCTTTACAAACGCGTCCAAATTTTGGGAGTTCTGCTGGTGCACCACCTGTCTCAGCACAACCTGCCCCACCATTTTCAGCCCTGCGACAAAACATGCCCCCTCCTCCAGGTTCATCGCCATTTTCAGCAACAGCTCAAGGCATGCCTCAACCTTCAGGATCTCCTTATGGGATGCAAACATGGCCACCACAGCCTGGGCAGGTTACGGCCGATTTACAATCTCTTTTTACGAATGCTAATATTTTTTCCCGAGTTTTTTACTTATTTGCCACTTGAAGTTTGTTACCATAGTACATGAATGTTAAGTCACGTTAGGGTTTTTTTTTTTTTTTTTTTTTAAAGTAAATAAATGATGGCTGAATACATTTGTCCAAGAAACATATGTTTAACACTTAGCTTTTCGAAATATTATTGGGCAGTGGCTATTGATGATCACTCTCATTGTTATGTCACTTCTCTTTACCGTTTAGTAATATTATAATAGAGCTCCCTCTTTGCCGGTCAGAGATTTATTTACAGCATCATGCCTTCTTGGCATCGCCTCCAAGACAAATGTATGCCTTTGACATGAATGAAAGTAAATGAAACCGTTTCGAACATGTAGATATTCATTAATAAGAAAAAATACTGCCAAAAAATTAAGACGTGATTTTAACTTTAGAAAATGGTTATGCTTACTGTCTTATAATGTGCCATGGAGTGTACATCACAAGAGGTTATAATTACCTGTCTCAAAGCTTACTTTTATGAAAGCAATTCGCGGGTGTTGTCTGTTAAAAAAAAAAAAAAAAAAAGTGCCATTTGTCAAAGCATATGAATCAGTAAGTTGACGGATGTACTCCCTGGTCTTTCCTTTTCTGGTTTCTTTTACTAGACTCTGGTTTTTGGACTGTCATTTCAAGCTTAAAAATTGTTCTCAGTATTTATTTGGGTTTTTCTAGAACACTGTCAAATCCTAAAAGTAGAAACAGAAAACTAATTTTCTGAGAATTGACTTAGTCTTAAGTTTGATTTTTTCGTTGAGCACCTAAAAGTAATCAAGGAGGATGTGTAGAACTTCACATTCACTATGTTATCTCCCAAGTACAGATATTCTGTATAGATCTCAGAACATACCATATGAGCAGCTAATTACTCTTTAAAACGGAGGAATAATATCTGGCTAGATGACCTGGGCATTTTAGAACTTTTTCTTTTCTTTTCTTCTTCCCTCCTTTTTGGCCTTATTTGATATTTCAACTAGATGACATGGCTCATATCTACACTTTAGATCAATGTATGGCTTAGATAACATTGATGATAACACTTGAGCAGGTGATAAGCAAGACAGTGCCAGTGAATTTAGGTTCCATGCAGCATTCTTCTTTATCTGTGGACTGTTCTGATGATACTTCAATTTGCAAAATATCACTATGCTTGTAGTTCTTTGAATATTCATTTAAACTTGGTTGTATTTTTCAGATGGCTCCACATCCTCCAGTCCATGGTCCTATGCATCAGCAAAGGATGTACGGAATGCCACCAGCCCCACCTCCACTTCCAAATCAATCTATGGCTTTGAGTCATACAGGGCAGTCAAAAATTGATCCCAATCAGATACCTCGCCCCATTAGAAGTTCCTCTGTGATTATACATGAGACCCGTCAGGGCAATCAGGCAAACCCTCCTCCGGTAATTGATCCTGCTATCATCGAAAAGGAAAACTATTCTCTTTATCTCTATGTTTTATGTATTTTATTATGTTCTCTTTGTTTATAGTTTTAAATATATCATTATCGTACAAATTGATAGTGGAGGCTAACTGTTAAGTGCCAGAGAATAGTCATCAATCTTGTCTCAATTTATCTAACAGAAGTTTTTATTTCTATTTTTTTGTGAAGCCTGCAACAAGTGACTATATTGCCAAGGATACTGGGAACTGCAGTCCACGTTACATGAGATGTACCATTAATCAGGTCAAGAATCTTTTCATGTTCTGAATTCTTACTAAATTTTTATGCAACTGCTAATTGCAATTTTAGGTTTTTTTATTATTATTATTTTAAATTCTGCTTTCATTCCCTTTCTTAGAAGCTGTACGATTCTTTGTACGAGCAATTTTAATATCATATTGATTGAAGCTTTTGTTTCTTATAGATTCCATGTACGGTAGATGTTTTGTCAACATCTTCAATGCAGTTGGCTCTGTTGGTCCAGCCTTTAGCTCTTCCTCATCCATCTGAGGAGCCCATCCAAGTAATGTGTTGAATTCTGTTTCCGGCCTGTCATCTTTTATTCTTCTTCTGTTCTAATGGCATTAATAAGTGATCATTTTGCTTGTTTGGTAATCCGAAGATGCTTCCATTCCATAACAACATTACCCTTTGCGTTAAACAAAAAAAAAAAAAAATCCAGCTATAGTTTGCATTCACTTTAACTCTGTGTGCCTGCTATTATAATTCGAAATTTGAGCTGTTTGTTAAAGATACCTTTATTGCTTTCTATTATTTGATCTTTGAAGTTTCTACCTGGTGTACTCGTGAGGAAAGGTGTAGTTCCTCATGAATGTCTTCACTTTTCTAATGAACATGGATAATATTTAATTTGTTTGTTTATTATTCTTTCTTTTTCCTATTAGCAGTGGAGATCCTATGCGTATGGTTTGCTCCTCACTCATCGATCCAGCTATCCTGGCAATTCTGCTTGAAATTTGCAAGCGCAATAATCTTTGTCCTGATATAGTTGACAATCCACTTGAAGTGAAAAATATTATTGAGCTTAATCAGATCCCATGTGATGGTTACGGATAGCTTACCCTTATCTCTAGCAAAAACGCCGTGTTCCTTTGTTTAAAGTTTTGTGTTTGGCCTGTTAGTTTTACTTGTCATTAATTATCTACCTAAAATATACATTTAACTTATGCTATTCGCTTTATATTTTGGGTCGTTGGTTCCTAGGACACATCTCTTAGTGACTTTGCTCCTATTACTCAGGTTGTGGATTTTGGGGAAAGTGGTCCTGTTCGATGTTCTCGTTGTAAAGGTTACATAAATCCGTTTATGAAGTTTATTGATCAAGGCCGGCGTTTCATTTGTAACTTGTGTGGTAAGAATAACTGTTTTAAGATAATTTGGTGATTTTCCATTTTTCCTTTATGCAAGGTTTTCATCTTTGTAATTCATTGGATTCAACTTTGTCAGTGCTCTTATTTGTCTTTGGACATTTTAAAACATATAGGGTTGAGTATCTATGATTTGTCATGTCGTACAAGTTCCAATCACTAGTGTTGAATTCATTGGATCCTTAAATGTTATATACTCAGTTTGCCATTGGATGAATACATAAAATTAATTATTATTATTATTGGTACTGGCACTAGTTTTGTTTATTTTCCACATGTGCATTTTGCTACTATTTAATAGATTGTAGAACTATGCCCTTTCATGTTATAATAATTTTAAAAAAAAAAAAATTTGGTCTTTTCTTCTAATTCATCTTCAACCATACATGCTTTCAATAAAATAATTCTGTACTTGGATCCGTGACATTTTCGCTACTTTTCAACCACGCATTTTACAAAAATCACCTTTCACAAAATTACTTCTGAAAGAATAAAAAGATATTGCCTTATATTTCAATTATTGCCTTTGTATGCCTTCACTTCTTACTTTTACTTTTGCAGGATTTACGGATGAAACTCCTCGTGACTATCACTGCAACTTAGGCCCAGACGGTAGGCGTAGAGATGCTGATGAACGTCCTGAGCTCTGCCGAGGAACTGTTGAATTTGTTGCTACCAAGGAATACATGGTTAGTAAAATTTTTGGTGGACTTTGTTTAATTTCTCATGCATTCGGGGTGAAGTCACTGGCATGATAATATCGTGGGTCATGCTTATTCATTAAATATAGTGGTCATATTTCAGAATATGACAATTTTGAACAGTTTAAAAGGTCATCCTACTTAATTATATTTAGAAGTCCTTCCTGGAGCATCAGTTCTCTATCCTCCTAGGAAACCACTCCAACTTTTTTTTAGGGCAAAGTGCTTTTACTTAGTTAAAGACTAGGAGTAATTGCCAACATTCCTTTCTAAAATGTGATAAAAGGTTGGATGTTAGGGTCAAAGAAGATCATCTGTATTTCAAAGTCTTCCTTCAAGGCCAAGTTTCGGTGCAAGCTATCTGTTGTACTCTGCATGTGCTCCTGAGCTCTAATATCTTCTGTTCACTTTTAAGGTTTTCATTTGCATAGGTTTGCCACATGAATAATCTCTAAGCTTGTGACTTATTACAGGTGCGAGAACCAATGCCTGCTGTGTTTTTCTTCCTTATTGATGTATCCATGAATGCCATACAGACTGGTGCAACTGCAGCAGCTTGCAGTGCAATCAACCAAGTTATAGCTGATCTTCCTGTACGTTCAGAATTGGCATCTCTATCTTGATAAAGATAATTATATGCTTAATTCATAAATCATAGTAGGTTCTTGACTTCTTGACAGAAGTTACAAAAAGTTGTTCCTGGGAAATTGCAACTTTCTTTTAGTAAGAGGAAAGTGTCATTTGGGGTTTATCGTTTGTTGACACACAACACATAAGAACACGAGTGCCTTGTAACAATGTTTTACCTTATTCCTCTTTTGAAGTTCCACATGGCTATACTATGCAAGTTTATTATTGAATTTTTCCTCTTACCTTCAATCTCCTGGTCTTGTCTGGTTTGATGTTTGTTATTGACTTTATTGTCTGACCTTCCATTTTTCATTAGAGATGTCTCGCTTTCTTTTATTTCCTTTATAGTAAGTATCTTTCCAATCTTCCTTACGGATTTAACTATGTTTTCTTTGTTTCTTTTTTTAGGGCAGAAACACTGCTTATCGTCCTCCAAATTATTTCTTATCTCCAATTCATATCTGAATTTGATCAACTCATCCATAGAAACTATCAAAGAGTTAATATTCTTGCTTTTCTTAACTTGAAATATCTGAATGCTTGTGATGCTGATGAATACAAACCAAGAAAAGAAGGGGAAAAGGGAAGAGAAATAGAAGATTTTTGGGGGGGGGGGTATCAGTTCTATTCATAAAGGAAAAGTGAAGAATACAATTATGAACCCTCTATTTAGGGGTTTAAAACCTATCCTAATCAAAGACAAAACCAATTAAATAAAACCATAATTTAAGAAAGAATAAGATCCTAATCTTATTTGCGCACTTGCCCTACTAGGTACATTTTCTAAGAAAGAGAGCTTAATTATATTTGACATTGATGTTCTATCTCTTGCAGGAGGGTCCTCAGACAATGGTGGGCATTGCTACATTTGACTCAAGTATACACTTTTACAACCTAAAGCGTGCATTACAACAGGTTGTGTAGAATTATCAGCTTCTTGTTTGCTATAACCGTATTGCATACTAAAACTGGCTATTTCTTGGCTAGGTTGATTCAAAATGTGTTTTTTTTTAGAAATAATGTTGTTTACATTTATTATTTACTATTTTGATATAAAATCCCCTCATTATATTTTATCACCTTATTAGTTATCTCAAGCAAACCAAGGTCGGCACAAGGTATCAGTCAAAGTTTATGTTGCAGGGAATGTTGGCTTATAATATTTTGCTTCTGTTTGATTTGCAGCCATTGATGCTTGTAGTCCCTGACATACTAGATGTCTATACTCCTCTCGAAAGTGATGTTATCGTCCAACTTTCTGAGGTATGACATAATCCTTGATACTGTATCGTCTTTCTAAAGGCTAGTTTTTTCTTTTGCTGCAAGTCTTTGACTTCCAGATTTGTATAATTACCGCTTCCCAAACTCCTCTTTTTTCCCTTCGCAAATATATTTTGTTCTCCTTATTTTCTTTTCATTGCGTTTCTTTCTTTCTTTCTTCCTCTGTGTTTACATTTCCCAGGAGGTAAGGGGTGTTAGTTTTAAGGTGTTAGCGTTTTCATTCACTTCAAAATTTTAAATATTGAAATTAAGTTGATAAATGCAGTGTCGTCAACATTTGGAGCTTTTACTTGAAAGCATTCCAACAATGTTTCAGAACAATAGAACGGCTGATTCAGCATTTGGTGCAGCAATAAAGGTAAAAACATTTTATACCATCTCCATTTATAGAATACATTTTTTTTCTAATATCTTATTAGTGGTTAAATGGTCAAGTGATTCAGGTTACGGTTTCAGTTGTCAAGGCCTCATCTAAAAGAATTAAGTTTGTGGATGAGAAATAACAGGCATATCATGTTTGGGGGAAAAAATAAAAATTAGGGGCATCTTAAGATGAGGATGTGGTCTGTCCTAAGAACTTTATCTTTTCTGAACTCTATTTTATTTAGCCTATACCATTATGAGGACTAGTTATGATCAAGTTGGGACACGCTTACTTCACAATGGAATCAATTAGATGAAACATATTTTGCGGGTGTTTACAAAGTGTTTTTGTTTAAAAATGGAATTAGATTTTTAATTAGATTTTTTGAGAATGTGTGGTTGAGATTTGTGTAGTACATGTGGGTCCTGTCAAATATGTGGAGATCGGAAGAGTTGACTAGATTCTGTTTTTAAATAGAAATAGAAAGTGAACTTGGGCTTAACATGCTGCTCCCCCGGTAGTTACCTGCTTTACCATGCATCAACCTCAGACCATTCAGTTACCATGCGAATATTCTCACTTCAGTATATGATTTCACTGTGCATTTGATCTTTCATGATATACTTTACCACCGGTTCAAATAAATATTACATGAGTATTTTATGGTTTTCATCCTTTTCACGTCAGGCCGCTTTCTTGGCAATGAAAAGTTCTGGGGGCAAGCTTCTAGTTTTCCAATCTGGTAAGCTTACAAATATGTTTGCTTATTAATGATCTGATCTTGTAGAGAAACTGTGCTTACTGTTTGTGATGTTACAGTCTTGCCATCAATTGGTATTGGATCCCTTTCTGCTAGAGAAGCTGAAGGTAGAAGCAATAAATCGGCAGGAGAAAAGGTATCAATCCTTTATCTGTGTTTTACATTTTTATTCTAGGTTTATTCTTTACTGTGATTAATGTGTTTTAGTTTAACTGAACCTGTGTCGGTGGTCTAATTTTTCTACATGCAAGTATATTGTAATTAATGATTCTGCATAATCCTTGTTCCATTCAGGAGGCTCAGAAATTACTCCAACCAGCAGACAAAACTCTCAAACAAATGGCTATTGAATTTGCTGAATACCAGGTGATGGTTCATTGTTTTTTCTCCTCAAAAAAGCAGATGTTATTGAGATTTAAACATTGGCATTACTTCATATTTATTATATTCTACTTTGTCAATGCCATTTATGACACTCGCAGGTATGTGTTGACTTGTTCATCACAACCCAAACATACGTGGATATCGCTTCCATCTCTGCGATCACCAGAACTACAGGAGGCCAGGTAATTATAAATTAAATCTTTTCTTAGTCCAGAAGGAATTATTTATATTAACTCCTTGTGTGGTGGTTGAGTTATCTATATTTTAAGATTGGAGCATGAATTGTGTTTTCCTTGAATTATTTCTCAATCGTAGACAATTGATTTGCATTCTTACTGGTTTTGAGGTCTGATATAGGAAGTTTTCCTTTTTATCCAGGTATATTATTATTACCCATTCTCTGCTCTGTCTGATCCTGCTAAGCTTTACAATGATCTTCGGTGGAATGTCACAAGGCCTCAAGGCTTTGAGGCGGTGATGCGAGTAAGATGCAGCCAGGTGTGTTTCGTTTACTCTGAATATTTCTCAGCTTGTCATCTGCGCAGATAGTATTTCTGTTCCTAGAACAATTCAATGCTTGGCAGGTGATGGGAAAATCACAAATTGATAAAGTTACATTTCTCTTGCTAGGGTATTCAAGTACAAGAGTACTATGGAAACTTCTGCAAACGCATTCCAACAGATGTTGATCTACCTGCAGTATCTCTCTCTCTCTCTCTCTCTCTCTCTCTCTCACTCACTCACACCACCCCCCGGCCCCCAGAACATGCTACTAAATATCTAACAGTTTCTGGCCATGCATGTGCTACTAAACTCTGAATCAGGCTTCAGTTAATGACATATTTCTATTGTTACTATGGTCAACTATGACTGTAGATATGATATACACAATTCTGAAGTTGCAGTTTTCATTCTCATTTGCATCCTCTGGACCTGACATAGTTTATTTGCGTCAGTTTGAATCTACTAGTGGCACTTCCTCTATTTTATATTACTGAGAACATCGACAGGGTTACTTTCTTCATGTCTTTGCATTACCATTTGCCATGAGTTTGAAATGAATCACATATTCTATGCTCGGTATCACTTTTTGTTGTTGCTAGCAAATGATTGTTTCGCAATTTTTATATCCTCTTTTGAAGCCATAATACATTTGATTTGAGATTGAAATCAGCAAGCTGCATCTGACAGGGAGAAATTATGAATCAATCAGATCCATCCCTGTTTAAGAACTGAAATAAGGACAACTGATTTTTTAACTAATAAGGAAATACGCTTGACATGTTGGGTGTCATTTGTTATAAAGAAATTCTTCTGTTTATATTTTTGCACTGTTGAAACTGATTATTGGAGCATTGATTGGATTTTAATTAATACAATTATCTTTCAAGTTCTTTGGTAGTAAGGATCTTGGGGATCAGAAAAATGTACTCGTAATATCTACGTTGTTTCATATCTGCAAATTACAATTAATTCTGTTTGTTTTTGTTGTTTACATGTGTCCTCAAACCAAATTGTTAAAGAGAATCAATATTATGTTGCCCCTCTTTAACAGCTTCATTTTAGATGTATGGTTAACATAGTATTGGAGCTGCACAAAAATACACTGTACATGATGCCACCATGATATTGGTTGTTTGGGCCCCAGTTCAAGTTTCTCTACCACCCATTTATTGAACATTGGGCATGTTCCAGGCCTTTGATGGGAAACATGAATTTTATTTGCATGTGAGTGGGGTTTGTTGAATGCAAATTTAAATGGATAAACATGATCCCCACTAGCTTTAGCTTTAGATGTGATGGTAAACACACATGACAAATTTATTGGAAACGTCTTTGTTATTGTCGTTGCACATTTTACATTTTGAATTGTAGTTCTGTATTTGTTTATGCCTGCTTTGCCTTTTAACTAAACTTCACTTTTGCAGATTGACTGTGACAAAACAATAATGGTAACCTTAAAACATGATGACAAATTGCAAGAAGGCTCAGAGTGTGCTTTTCAGGTGCAACCCCTATTCTTTGCATATTGTGTATTTATGTTGCAGCCACAGCAAAACCTACTCACTTTGTGTAATTATTGTTGTCTAGTGTGCCCTTCTCTACACCACTGTATTTGGACAAAGAAGAATTCGGGTTTCAACCTTGTCTCTTCCTTGTACTACAATGCTGAGTAATCTGTTTCGCTCTGCTGACTTAGATACCCAATTTGCTTGTGTTCTGAAGCAAGGTAGTTGGTTATGCGCTTACCTTGTTAATGTTGTCCTTAAATTTGTTAAATTTAAGATTTTGCAGTAGCTTTTGCCTTTTATTATGTTTTAGACTAGCTTTTCTATCTTTATACTACTTAGTCATGTTTGGTATAAAATATTTTTATTGTAAATAATCCCTCATCTGGTCTTCACCACCACACCCTCTATAGTTACTTTTTAGTAACTAAAATCAAATATTAACATTGGTTTCTTCTTTGTTGGTTACATACTAACTCTGCTGTCTGATAATTTCCATCTGACAGTGGCTGGTGAAATTCCCTCCGCTCCGCTCACACAAGTCAGGGAACAAGCTACAAATGTTTGCATTAACATTTTGCACTCATATCGCAAATTTTGTGCCACAGCATCATCCTCTGGTCAACTCATTCTTCCGGAGGCGCTTAAGCTGCTGCCTCTATATACGCTTGGTATGTTTTACATATGCCATAACTTTCATCTTTTATCAATTTGTACTCCAAGAGCTGGTTTTGGGATGATTTTCCGATAGCCACCACACCCGTTTCCATGACACTTTAAACTGGAGGAACCCCTACCAAATAGCTAACAGTATTGGCTAATGATCGGACTCTGAAGCCCTATTCTGCCCAGATTTGGGTGTGATCATGGAGTTTCCGCTTAATTGAGATTTCTTTTATTATAATGTAACCACATATGTTATTATCATTTAGTTAATCAGATAAAATCCCTAGAGTTCATCCATGTTCCCTTTTTAATCTAATTTTAAAAAAGAATATGAATAAGAGAATGGGACATTAGAGAAGAAAGAATATTTCAAACACCCAACTCCTACTCTGCCCTGATTTTCTTATTGTCATGCAGCTTCTGTTGTTGATTAATAAACTCTGAATTCTGTTGTTGTGAATGTTGGAGCAAAATGTTACTTTGATCTAGCTGCCAATCCTATGAAAATCTCTACAGTTAACCTGATACCTTAATCTAACTTTGTTGAGGAAAAAGGGTTTTTCAGTAAGATGCATTTTCCAATTCAAGACGAGAGTAAATGGAGATAAATTACATCCTATCATAATGGTAAATGGAGATAAATTACATCCTATCATAATGGTAGTTCACTTCCAAGACTTGTGTTGGTTATGGTTCGACCTTACTTTATAATGGATTCTGCTGCTATTCTATTTTAGGATTTTTTATTAAAGATAAAATGCTTTATATGCCACCTTATCTAATAGCTTGAGCATTTAGATCAAAATTTTCAACAATTCTTATTTAGTTCCTTGTATCTTTTCCAGCTCTGCTCAAAAGCAGTGGATTACGAGCTGATGGAAGAATCGACGAGCGGTCCTATTGGATTAATTATGTTTCTCCTTTATCTGCTCCTTTGGCAATACCGTTGGTGTACCCCAGGATGATAACAATTCATGATCTGGATGAAAAGGTCTGTGTTTGTTTGTGTGATGATACTTGAACTGCTGTTAGAATGCTCCTTTTAAAATGTTTATACTCTGAACTGTCAGGATTTGGATGATTCCCTTGTTCCTCCTCCTGTCCCACTTTCAAGTGAGGACATTTCTGACCAGGGAATATATCTCCTTGAGAATGGTGAAGAGTGTTTAATTTATGTTGGCAACTCGGCCGGTCCAGATATTTTGCAAAAGTTGTTTGGCATTTCTTCAGTTGAAGAAATCCCTAATCAGGTATTTCGCATGGTGTTTCCTAACTTGTATTTGTTGATTGTCATCTGAGCCTTCATTTAGATTGTTTTGCCTGGTAGGATGTCCACAACATATCTAGCAAGTGTCTATGAAAACCATTCGAAATATTCTTCTACCTAGAATTGTTGAATTCCATCTGACTTTTCAGATGCATGCTATAATTGTTGAAGGATATGAAATGGGATCAGTACATTTATTTCTGCTTTAAAAATTTCAACTACTGTCGAGCTTAATAGTGTTGTACCTTTTCAGTATGTACTCCAGCAATATGACAATCCACTGTCAAAGAAGCTAAATGAAGTTGTAAATGAGATAAGGCGGCAGAGATGTTCCTACCTGCGGTATGAATATCCTTTTAGGAAATAATGTTGCCCTCTTTATTCAATTTAGTGTTTGCTTCTATAATTGTGGCAAGTGGAAACTTGTTCGTCTAATATCTTTGTTTCTTTTCTATTGCTTCAGCTTAAAACTATGCAGAAAAGCGGATCCATCAGGTTAGTGAATTGCACAACCCTTTCCCACCGGGCACCAAACCCAAGCATGTCTTCTTACGAGTGAATTAAGAGAAAGGGGAAAAATGTAAAACAAACACGGAAATTGACATAGAAGAGTACAGTAAAATTTTGCAGTGTGGAAGGAGGGTTTTATGGGCTACTGAAATTGAGTGAGTGCGCGAGAGAATAAGATGAATGAAATTTGGTGGAATTTTTACTGGTTGTGTTAACGAGGATCGTGTGATAAAGTAAATGTCTGTTTCAAGTTATATTACTTTTTGTATAATTTTCTTTATTATTTTTGTTCCTTTGCAGGGATGACGTTTTTCTCTTACATGGTAGAGGACAAGACTCCTGGTGGGCTATCATATGTTGAATTTCTAGTGCATATCCATAGGCAGATTCAGAGTAAAATGGCTTGAAGATACACACTTTTTTTTTTTTTATAAGTTTTGTTTACCAGTTTTGTTACTTCTAGAGGAGGGACATTCAGGGATTCAAGATCAGAATCTGAAATCGCGCATTGATCTGCACTCTAATCAGGAGGCTCATTTGTTATTTTGTGCTTGAGAGCAGCATACGCGATTTTATTAGAAGTTCGGTAGTTTTGATGGTTCCCATACTTGCAGAGGTTGATGTCAGTAATAAATTATATAGAATTGTTTATATTTGTGTTTTTTATTAGATTCTTATCTGTCACATTTTATGATTCAGACACATTGTTGGACGGATAACATTGTAATCTGTAGACTACAAGATTTTGTTCGTTCCGTGATTTGCTGAGTTGTTGTAAGACACTACCGATGTTGGTTTTGAGCTATATTTCTTATATACAATGAAAGTATAGGACCTTAATTTGAAGAACATCCATGTTTGAAGCACCAGTTTGGGGAGGTGAAACGATAAAAATCTCATTCTAATAGTTTCTACACTAAATGCCTTTCTTACATGTTCTAATCTTAGCATTCTCGAGTATTGTCCCCGTTTGTGTTCTTAGGTGCCCCTACTTTACGTGCTCTCAAATTCAGGGAGTTTCCTACAGTACGATGAGAGTCATTTACACGATGGATATATCATAAGGATGGTATGGTATGACTGTCTAATGAAGATTACTTCATTGCAGTTGTTCATCAGTATCCAATGAAATGAGTTTATTTTGAGATTGTGGGTTTCTATTATCTTAAGATGGTTTAAACTTTAGCGAATAGACAAAGGCATCACTTCATCATTGGAGAATCATACCATGCTGCAGTTCTCACTTGTTCCCGACTGCCCTTCTTATTTGATCCTTGGGATTGAGAGTTATCTAATCTTGAGCAATCCAAGAAAGATGGTGGAGAGGGAAATAGGAATGGGAAGAGGTAGTCCATGGAACAACTCTTGCAATAAATATGAAGTTGACTCTATAAAGTAGAAGAGCATCTTTTTAAACAAAAAAGATCTTGTGTTGCATCATTATAAGAAGGCCCTATGTTTGAAATTTTGACAAATGGTTTCAAGTTTCACATTATTGTCATTGCTTCTTACTTGATTATGAATTTTGAATCTCAAAAATTATGATATTTTTACGACACACAGACATTTAGTACTTGAACATTCTTATTCTTATTCTGAACTTGACTAACAACTCACATGTTAAACAAATCATATACCAATCCTGCCTTATTGAGATTAATGTTAAAAAAAGTAAACAATAATCAATAAATCTATCTTCCGCCCTTTTTAAAAAAGTAAACAATAATCAATAAATCTATCTTCCGCCCATCAATGGCAAAAATGGAGAAAACCTGTCATTGTGATTTGTCCTACTCGTCCACCCACAACAATTAACTAAGGGGAAAGGAAATTAATTAATGACACTATTTCCTACTGTTTGAACTGAGACGGAAAGCCATCGGTATAACCATTTAAATCACCCTCTACACCCTACTGCAAATACATTATTATTTTTACAGAATTTCTGGCCGTCCCCTTAAATAAAATATTATTAGAAGTTGAACAAATACGTGTGCCCCTCAGATATTAAAATCCTTTTCCTTCACACCAAAGAACGTGCACACATGCACTGACATATACATATGGATGTCTCTGTGAATGCATGAACATTTGTATGTAGATATACTATACATACACCTTTTCTCACTTCCCTTTTTTTATGGGTCCTAGATCTCTCCCTTTGTTTTGTCTGTCTGAAATTCCTAGGCTTCAACGTTGCTAATATTCTTGCAGGCCTGAAGTTTTGTCCTCACATACTTCACCCAAGAAATTGGATTAATCCCGTCTAAAGTTACATTATATAGTTGTGTTTTTGTCTGAAAATCAGATTTTCTTGTCTGCTGAGTGATGGATCCAGCACTTGGTCCTGTTTCCATTTCTTATGATTTCAAGGCAAGTTTTTTCCCCCTTTTTTCACTGTTTCTTATGTTAAAATCTCTTCTTTTTCGGTTCTGGTCGTTGGGTGAAGTAAATTACAGTGATCCTTTAGACCTGATTCAAAAGATTTCTTCCAACGTCTGGGTTTTTTTTTTTTTTTTGGTTCCTTCAGAATGATTGTGATTTTGAAAAAAAGGGGGTTAAATTTGAGTTCGTTTGCTTCAATTTTGGGGCATTTATTCTGAATGCTTACAGTTCTTTATATTTTGTGCAAAAGCATTTAATTCTCTGATTTTGCAGTGAATTTTGCAGATATGTATGGTGGCTATTTTTATTTATCAATCAGCAATTAATTATCGTCATCTCGAGGAAATTTACTCTAGAAGTCACTTTAAAGCGAGTGTTTTCCTTTCAAAAAGAAAAGGAAAAGGCGAAAAAAAAAAGCAAGTTTTTTTAACTTTTCAGTGACTTTAAATAAGTCTTGTTTACTTTTAAGCACAACCAGACGTGTAATAGTGGACTCTTATTTGATTTGATTGCCTCCATCAATGGTCTACTTTCAGAGTTTAATTTTAAGGACCTGTAGTTATATAGATTATGTTCGAGGGCAAGAGAAGAAAATAGAGACAGATGTCATTTGATTTGAGGCCTCCATGCTCCATTGGTTTAAACTAGATTCTAGTTAGAGTACTAGAGGCATAATTTCAATCTTATATGCGTATTTAAGTTATAATTTGACCAAGTTTCTTTTCTAAAACACACAGAGGACATGTTTGGTGTGCAAATATTGGATATCATTGAACACCATGCTAAACAAGATTTTAGCTTATTTTCTTGTTCAATGTTGTCTAGTCGTATGCAGAGCCATTGTTTTCACCATGGTTCAGGTGGTGGGTGAGATATCCCTTCTGTGATTGAGTTACACTTTAACAAACTTCTTTGCCATAAAACACTTAGAAAGGCATGTTTTGTATATGATACTTGATTTATATAATATATGATATTTTATCCCTTTTTTTCTTTAATATTTTTACTACTGTCGTGTTGTAACGTCTACTATAACAGGCATGCCGTATAGGTTTGGCAGAATTTCCCCTTAGTAAATGTGGATAGTAGCACAACCACAAATTATCATATTGGGGTTGCTATGCTAAAAAGCTAAGATATCACAAATTGCTTAATCTTCTTTTCTTTTTTTCAGGAAATTACTGCATTAAATTCAATTGAATTCATTCAAAGATTACTGGATAGTTAGCCTTCTCAGCATATTAAAAGTCTTTAGAAAAATTACAGCGGGGCATATTAAAAGTCTTTAGAAAAATTACAGCGGGGTTATTGATGACATGGCCCGTACTTGTGTATACTTGCATCTACCAATTTTATACGTATATAGGCAGTGTAAGGCACGCGGAGCTTTCCAATATCTTGCTTAGAAACCTGCAGTCCGGATGGGGAAAAAAGATTGATAAGCTAATTCATTGAAGGACCAGAGTTTCACTATTGAAATAGGATTCATCCTTGTTTCACCACAATTGATGAGATGAAAACTATGAGCCTGTGAATCTAGCAAGGAAAGATATGGATAAATTCCAGACTTCCAGTTAAATTATTCATGGATCTTGACACTATATACTGTGATTATTGTAATTTAAGTCTTGATGAGGTATTCAATTCAGTGATAAGATAGACTAGTTATTCAAATTTTTGTTAACCTGAAAATGTGCAGAAAGAGACATGGATGCGTACACTCGTTTTGTCATTTCAAAGCCTTGGAGTGGTATACGGTCGCCTGAGTACTGCTCCCTTGTATGTGTTTGGATCGATTGATCCCAAGGATATTGAATCGAGTGAAGAGATTCATGAACTCTTTTCTTTTGTGTTCTGGACTTTAACAATTATCCCCTTGCTGAAGTATGCCTTCATCGTTCTGAGAGCAGATGATGATGGAGAGGGTAATGATCTCGATAAACCTTGAAATAACGGACCGACGTAGTCATATTAACTCAAGTTTTTCCATGGATATTGTGCAGGTGGTACATTTTCATTGTACTCACTACTTTGCAGGCATGCCAAAGTGGGGCTGCTTCCCTGTAATAGAAGTTCAGGGAAAATTATGCATCACTCCGAAGAAAGTCCAAAGGGAAGAATGGAATCTAAAGCTAGAAAGGCCATTGAAAAACATAAAAGTAGTCACTATTTACTGCTGTTCCTGGCTTTGCTTGGCGCTTGCATGATAATCAGTGACACGGTTTTTACACCAGCTATTTCTGGTTCGTCTATGTTTAATATTCTAGTTGAATTGATTGCTTCTTTTACTTATTATAATAATTATTATACATTATTTGACCAGAGTGTGCAACTGTATTTTTCTTCCCTTCAGTTCTTTCAGCATCGAAAGGTGTTGGACGGTCATTAGTGAAGATTTCAAAGAAATGTAAGAGTTTGAATAAATTTTGACCTAAAAAGAGCCGGTGCTTTTTTCTATTGAAGTTTAATTTTATTTTAGCCATATAAAGACACTAAACCTACAATGCTTTTTTTACCAGTTTTTTCATCTGATGAGACAAAACACCATGTGGCAGATTTGCTGAAGAAATGTAAGTAATCTAATTTGAATGTAAATGCTCTTCATCTGAATATTTTCTGAGATTCTATTCCTTGATTATTGTCAAGTGCATATATAAGACTTTTTCATGGCCATTAATTGTTTTTGGTAAATGATCCTCACATGGATTTACAGAACTCCATAGCTTCTTTTCTGTGATAACTGATAACATTCTGAGTTTGTACCGACTATTATTATTAAACCTTTTAGACTCCTTGGATTGGAAAATTTACTTTAGCTCTTCATTCGATTTACTGATATCTTCAACATGATATGTCAGATGTACCAATTCCGGCAGCATGTGCCATATTGGTTTGCCTATTCACTTTGCAACACTGTGGAACCAACAAAATTGGGTGCATATTTGCCCCAATTGTGATCATATGGCTTTTCTTCATTTGTGGTTCGGGTCTCTATAACATTATTTATCAGGATACTCAAATCATCCGTGCAATATCCCCAAAGTACATGTTGAAGTTTCTCAAGAAAGTTGACATTAAACGCTGGAAACTGCTAAGCAGCACTGTCTTGTGCATTGCAGGTTGGTTCTGAACAGAGTAATAAGTAGTGCATTCCCCTTGCGATCAATATGTGTCTATGAGTTTTCACTTGGTTGTATAATTGCTTTTTAGGGTCGGAGGCAATGTTCGCTGATCTAGGTCATTTTTCACAGAAATCCATCAAGGTATGAATGAATTACATTCTAACATGGAATCAGAAAAAAATAGTTGGATAACGAGGCTTTTTCTTTTTCCCCGAATAATCAGAAAAAAATAGTTGGGTAACGAGGCTTTTTCTTTTTCCCCGAATACGCAGATAACTTTTGTCTGCTTAATATATCCGGTCCTTGTTTTAACTTATGCTGGTCAGACTGCATTTATCTCCAAAAAATTGGGTAACGATGATGTTTTCCATCTCAGTGAATCAATCCCAAACAGTAAGTTTTTCCTTTTTATTTTCTTTCCTGATGGTTGCTGCCTTTTGTTTAAATCTTTGGTTCTCATTTTTGAATCACTTGTGATTTTCAGAGACTCTTCAGCACATTTTTGCAGTGTTATCTCTGTTTGCTTCTGCTGTTGGAAGTCAAGCAACAATAACGGCTGGATTTTCCATCATTAATCAGTGCCAAGCACTCGACTGTTTTCCAAGAGTAAAAGTTGTCCACACATCGGAAAAGGTACGTGGGCAGGTTTATGTTCCAGATGCGAACTGGGTGTTCATGGTCCTCAGCTTGGCGGTCACCATCGGCTTGCACGACTTATCACCAATTGGAAAAGCAATAGGTACATGCAATGAGAAATATGTATTCATGGTTCTTTTCCACAGCCTTTTTTTATGTCAAGAAATCAATTGCGTGCAATTTTAATATGAGTAATCTCCATAATTATTCACAAGATTTTGAAGAACCCACGACACCTGCAAACTAATGTAGCCTCGCTTGATTTTGACTATGTAACAGAAATATCCACTTTCTTGTACAGAAGGAACATGTACTGACTGAAAATTATCATTTCCATTATCTTTGGCACGTATGCAAGCAAAAACGATGTAGGAGCTTCCTTATTAATCGAATCTTACCTGCTGATCAAAATTTACAAATATGAGAGCACTTGCTAAAAGCGCTTTCATTGATTCTGAAACAAGTGTCGTGTTGGTCATGTCTTATACAAGGTTACTTTGATGGCAGGTTTGGCTATTACTTTTGGGATGCTAGTAACAACTTGTCTAATGTCGCTTGTGATTACACTGTTGTGGGGAAAGAGCTTGTTTATATCAGCGTGTTTTCTGCTATTCTTTGGAGCTATTGAAGTCGTATATCTATCCGCAAGTCTGTTGAACTTCTTCCGTGGGGCCTGGTGTTTAATGATCTTCTTGTTGCTTTTCATGACAACTATGGTTTCTTGGCACTATGGTACCCTAAAGAAATATGAATTCGATATAGAGAACAAAGTATCAGTGGAATGGCTAACAGAATATAGTCCGGGTCTAGGAGTTTCTAGAGTTCCAGGCATT
This sequence comes from Nyctanthes arbor-tristis, assembly GCA_963692815.1. Lineage (NCBI taxonomy): Eukaryota > Viridiplantae > Streptophyta > Magnoliopsida > Lamiales > Oleaceae > Nyctanthes > Nyctanthes arbor-tristis. The sequence continues at coordinate 33,712 of CAVNYN010282303.1, read as the reverse complement.
GGCTTCATATACTCAGATGTGGTGACAGGAATCCCTGCTTTCTTCACCCATTTCATTACTATTCTCCCAGCATTTCATCAAGTGCTGATTTTTGTCTCTTTCAAGTCCTTACCAGTGCCCTGCATACCTCAAAACCAGCGATACCTTGTAGGGCGGGTTGGCCCCAAAGAGTATAAGATATACCGGTGCATTGTGCGTTATGGATATCACGATAATGTTAGAGATACAGATGATTTCGAGGACCATATCATCAGTTCCATTGGAGAATTTATCAGTAGGGAGGAGTATGATCTCGAAGCATTGACTTCATCAGAAGGAAGGATGATGGTTTTGGATAGTCCAATGGAGGATGGAAATGGATTAATTGCTGTGACTGAAGAAAATAGTTCTGTTGGAGATGCTCGAAGCTTGTTGGAAAGTGGGTCTGGTAGGAATTTATTAGACACTCCATCATTAGATAGTCCTCGTTCTCCTAATATTGTTAAGAAGAAAAAAGTCCGGTTTTTGCTGCCTCCAAAGAGCCCAAAAATGCGCGCCAGTGTAAGGCAGGAACTTCAAGAAATCATTGATGCAAGAGAGAGTGGGACAGCTTATTTCTTGGGACAGTCACATGTATCAGCAAGAAAAGGCTCAAATTTCTTCAAGAAATTACTCATAATGGCTTATGTTTTTCTTGACAAAAATTGCAGAGAGCCTCCTGTTGCACTTAACATCCCTCATGCCGCCCTTTTAGAGGTTGGAACGGTTTATACAATATGAAAACTGACGTTTTTTCCGTCGGATATACTGCACTTTTAAGTGCTGGTTGTGCATAAGAAGGCAAATAAAAACTTGGATTTGTAATATAGTCGTCTTTATGAATATGTAAGACATCATCAACCAAGGGACAGCTAATTAGTTCTTGAAAAAGATGAATTATTCTATATTTCGAATTGCCTCATTACAGGTTCAACTCTAAGAAAGAGGGAAAGAAAGTACTTAAAACTATATATCAGCAACTTGGAGAGGCAGTCATCTTTCAGGGCTGTCTCTAAATCCATTATTCTAACTTCATTTCAGCTTTCCCTGGTTCCTGTGGAGAGGGGAGAAAAAGGTTATTATAGCTTTATACCCTCTTGACAATGTACTAATAGTAGGGGAGTCAAATATGCAAATTGGTACGCAATATTGAACAAGACTGAACAGTATAATTTTCTTTGTAACTAGCACCCAGTGTATGAATTGTCTCAACTTACTGAGATAAAGCTGTAGATGATGAGTCAATTAGTTTCTCGAGTTGAGAATGCATGTTCTCCATGAATGCCATGGATTCTTGTTGGGGTTTTTCCATTGCTTCTCTTAGCTTGTTCAGGGTCTTGCAATATGCTTCCTGCATGAAGAAAGTGTCATTTTCGTGCTTCAAACGTTTCCCTTTGTCACCATCTTAGTTTCCTTAAAATTTTTCTTCATTTTACGGGTTGTGCAATTATCCAACTAATACAGTACTTGTTCAGTTACAAACTATTCATACTTGTATTCAGATCTTACCATAAATTGGTCCAAATCTGTTTGGTTCCCCACAGATGAGTTCAGTTTGATATCAGCTGCCACTGGATTAATGTCATTCTCGTTACCTAAACACAGCTGCAAATGGAATATGATTACAGGAAAATGCATAATGATTTTCTAGCTTGTCATAGTGAGACGGGCTACTTTGTAACCGTTTCAACTGTAACTACTAACTCGGGTGGAGATCCATTTCAAATTCTTGGAAAGGAAACTACCGAACAATCACGAAAACATAGTAATGATTTAACCGGTCTTAATTCTTGGGATCCAAGGGGGAAAGAGATATACCTTTAAACAGTTCAGGTGAGACTCAACCAGAACTGGGTATAAAGCATGACATACAACTGTTCTCTTGAGAGCATTATTATCTTCTTCTTCCTCTGCTGAAATTTCCTGTTCTGCCTTTGTAGTACTGTTGCCTTTGCTTTCCATTTTCACATCCAATTCCTGTTGTAGGAGACTGGAGAATGAGTGTTTCTGTGTTTGTGTGAATATATATGAAATTGGTTTCCAGAAGAGCTTGGAACTGTTCAATGGGAGGCCATGAAATTGAGCCATTTTTGGAAGCAAGTTATTGGCATATTTCTGTTGAACACATGAATTGTACAGTCAGAAACACTAACTGGGACTGGAGTGGACTGTTCACTGACCAGCTATTTGCCTCACCATTTATGTTTTAAATATCTTTTTACACTCCTGAAAGGAACATTTCATAGGTTTCTTGGATACTGATCAGCAGAGATAATCGTCCTGAACGATCCTGGATCGATCACTGTCGTGCTTCAGCGTTGGGTTCAAATTCGTTACTGTTCAAGCATTTGCTTGTTGAGCACAACACGAGTTTGGAGATGAATGGAACTCATCTTTTATCTCATATCTAGGTCTAGATAATATGTGATTCATTTATACTTACGTTAACAGGATGAATGAATATTATAGTATCAAAATTAATGAACATTTTGCCCCACATTTCTTTAGCTCGATCAAGCCCCGTTCGGAAGCAGGTCGATCGAGCGTCTTTAGGTCTAAGTGGCATTGTATCATACCTATTAAGAAGTGCAATTGGAGGTTTCTTTGATTTGGTTGTGACTCGGTTTCTTACTCAAGTTCTTTTATACTTTTATTCTTTCACACCTTCCAAAAATACCATTTCTATATCAACTTGCATACTTGTCTATATATAATACAAAAACCATTGGTTTTATGGTATTTTCGACAAGTGTCGTTATTACACATTGAGTGTATGAATGCACATCACGTAGAGCAAAAACATAGGAGGCTCTAGTACTTATTTCTATTGAGTCAGATCGAGCTCCGTATATAAAGTTTGACTGCTAATATAAAACAATCATGCAGCGTGTGACATGTGACGCGACTATTTTCTATTGACAATTAAGCTCTATACACCGATTTGACGTTATTAATGTTTTTGCATACCGGGCTCATGTACGAAAAAGCTCTGACCAATCGAGCCCATTATATAAATTTTGCCTTAGTACTAATGATTACCGTTTAGCAGTGCCATGGCCAGTACACCAAATGGAAGGTTATCAGGTAAATGGTGAAAAACTTTCTAGCAATTCTGGTACGTGGTGTAATGGCACCTCCTATCTCATGTGAGTGTATATCTCATGTCTTGGGTACATTTTGCTAGCAAAAAAAATTAGAAAACTTATTATAATCATGTTATTATGGCGGTATACCAACCGCATCTTCTGTTCCAATCAAAGCATTTAAGCATATAAATCCATAAATAGATTTGTATGCATAGCCACTTTAGTCATCCTCGTCTTCTGCTCTCTTAACTCTTAAGGCGATAACATATTATCTTGCAGCCATCAATTCGTTAGTCTCAAACAAAGATAATGAAGAATTCTCGTGAATCTGACGGTTACAAGACTTGAAAAAAGGGGATATCGTCACAATATGTTCTTAATAGCTTAGTTTTCATAGTTTGGGTATTCATAGACCTCGATCAATATGATTATAAAATGGGGGTAAAAATGTACATACTTATAAGTTTTTTATGGCAAATTGAGTTAAATTATTAATGGCATCGCATACCTCTTCCAATACATATTATTATAAAATATAAACTTAACATTTTCTATTTAGATCATAAAGCAATTTGCATGTAAAAATATAATCATATAAGAAAAATTGGTTGGGATTTAGAAGAACAAATACTAGCATAAACTTCATTTTTTTACTAGTCTCAATGTCAACCATTTGAATGGTCCAAAATCGACTCATTTTCATGACAAATAGTACACATGCACATCTAGTAGTTCATTATCCTAAAGTTTCCTAAAATTTGATTAAATGCTCAAATTCTATTTAAATTGAACGTTCTTCATAAAATTTCAAAATCTCCAAAAATCACTTTTTGTAAAAAAAAAAAAAAAGTTTAAAAAGTTCCATAATTATGTTTTTATTGTGATTTTTCATTGTAATCGGTTTTTGGTGGTAAGGCTTTGCCCCTTTGTTAGTAATTTGCATTTGAAACTTTGATGAAATTTTTTATCGTATTTTGAGTGTAAATTTTCGAGGACCCAAAAAATTTAAAAATACCACATGCTTACCCCTCTTTAACACGATATTCCACACCGAATTTCCTCCTTCGACAAACACGTTATTGAAAATTGAAAATATACATAAAAACATGCAATTGCTTGTGTTGTTTGAGCAACAATGCTCCGAAAAATACTTGGTAATAACATCAATATGCACAAATTTATGCATTGCTATTTGCATTTATACCCAATAAAAAGAAATAAAATCTCAAATAAACCCTCATAATTAATATCCATCAGCACCACCATCGGCGCCGGCGTTATCGCCGCCACCAATCACCCCTTCCATGACGTTCTGGCCAATCTCCTGGAAAACACCCTCCACAAACCCCTGCACCGCTGCCGACACCAGAGTGGCCCCGAGCCCATTAACTCTGCTGGGTTGCGCTTGCGCAGGCCTTGGATTCACCGGACCCATCTGGGGATTCGCCGGATTCACAAACCCAGTTGCCTGAGCCGCGGGAGGTGCCCGAAATTGCGACCCAGTACTTGCAGAATGCCCCAGGTTATGATTGGGGTTCACCGGAATTCCAGCCACAGGAAAGGAATGGTGATGCTGCAATGTATGACTCTGTTGGTGCAGAGAAGGTTTGGGGGTGGATTTCGTACAATCCAAATGAACGTCGAACTCGCAGGAACTGCATCGGTAAAGCCACTGCTTCGCCCCGATCAGCCGGCAGACATCGCAGGAGAACCCTTTAGCTTGGTACGGATTCTCGAAGGTTAGTTCCAGCGGGCACGAATGGGCCTGATGCATTATTTTCAGGGGCTTCTGCGCACAGAGGACGTGGAGATCGTAATCACACTTGACGCAGTGATAGCTGAATCCATCTCCATGGCGGTTACAGGCGTCGCAATTGAATCTCCCACCGGGGTAGGACGAGACCGGGAGAAGCCTCAGGTTGCAGCCCGGGTGAGAAGGGTGGGTGATGAGCTTCGGGAACTGAGTACACGACGAGTGAAGATTAAAATTGCAAGGAACACAAGTGTACATAATCCCAGAGGCTTCAAGTTTGCAGCCGAAGCAGAGAACCGGGTTCTGAAGATGATTGTGTGGGATTGGGTGGAGTTCATGTGGATGGGTGAAGTGCATGATCGGAGCATTCCTGCCGGCGCCGGAAGTTTGGATTTCATCGGAATCCACCCTTCCCATATTTGGTTCCTCTGTTTTTCTTCTTGTTTTCTAAGAGTGGGTGGGAATGAGAAGAAATGGGAAGTATTTTAAAAACGGCAAACGGTTGACTTTGGGAAGTTTGGCTAAGTCGTGACGCGTTTCTGGTTGCCCTGTTGATAATGTCTTGACATGTCGTGGACTTTGTAGTTCATTGATTGTAGATCCATCCGCTTGACTTTTTATCTCTAATACCGTCTTTAACGAGTCTTTCTACTAAATTAGATAAGACTCTTTATAAAAGAGTTTTGTCTTTATTTAACACAAATCTAACAAAAATAGCCTCACACAATGTGAAACTACTTTTATTAAATTCATGCCACATCAGGGTAAGACTCCTTATAAAAGAATCTTATCTATCTTCTTAGAAAATTTCGTCTTTAACTTGCATTGTACTGTTTAAAATTACTCCATATGACGTGTGACAATTGAATCAAAAAGTTATGTTTTGAGAATAATCTCACCAGACATATGACGAGAGATCAAAACTAATATCTTATTTCGTTCTTAAATCTTCATATCACAAGAAGTTAAGCTATCTTAAAATTTTCAGATAATAATATCAACATCTTGTTCTTGAATTCCTAGTTAGCATTGTCTTTTCTCTATGGTATTGTTGTTTACTCATTCGGTCCGGCCATAGAAACAAATCGGGCTCCACGTGACCCCTGTAATTGGTGATGAGGCTCCAAATTGTTTCTATAGAAAATCTATTTACTCATTGGAATAAGTACTTGTTGATATTATTTCAAAGTTTTCTTGATGAACTTAACAAAACACGCCCCCTCAATTGTTTCTTCGAAGTGATGCATGGTTTTCCCTGAACTTCTATTATAGGGAAGCAGCCCCACTTTGGCATGCCTGCAAAGTAGTGAGTACAATGAAAATGTACCACCTGCACAATATCTATGGAAAAGCTTGAGTTAATATGACTACTTCGATACTTTATTTCAAGGTTTATCGAGATCATTACCCTCTCCATCATCATCTCCTCTCAGCACGAAGAAGGCGTAGTTCAGCAAGGGGATAATGGTTAAAGTCCAGAACACAAAAGAAAAGAGTACATGAATCTCTTCACTCGATTCAATATACTTGGGATCAATTGATCCGAACACATACAAGGAAGCAGTACTCAAGCGGCCGTATACCGATCCAAGGCTTTGAAATGACAAAATTTGCTGCGTCGGCTCCACTTTTCCTCCCTTTTTCTTTCTATTTTTTTCGGAAAACATCCTACAAGAATTAATGTGGTTTTTAAGCCTCTTTCTGAGTTTTATTTTTATTTATTTATTGATTGATTTTCTTTTTCCTTTTTTCCCCTTCTAATTACTGCTATATCATCATATTAACTATACTTCCAAACACGATGAAAAACCATTAGCACTAAAGAAGAAATCATAAACGCTGCATCGCTCCTGAGTCAATCTAAGCACCATATCAAAGACAGGTCATAGGCTACAAGAACACACTTACAAACTGCAACCAATAGCAGCACACAAAATGACAAAACAATATATCGAATTAGATGAACCAAGATACCCCTTCGGAAAACAAATGGGGGAAAAAATACTAATGCAGAAACCCAACGACGTTGCAGCCCATCAAAACTGAAAATGTATCAAAACTAAAAATGTAAGTAGAAAATGTTTCTCTAGGCTCATCAAAACTAAAACACAAAATGACAGCAAATATGAGTGATACACAATCATATATCTGTTACAGAAAACTAAAATGTGCAAAATTTTCATGCTACCACAACTAGAATGACCAAGAAGCACAGAAGTGAAGAAGCACTAGGAGTATGTGAACAACACGAGTAAGAAAAGCATATTTAGTATTTGGAAAAGCATTTCATTGCAAAGGATTGGATATGAATATGTACAGAAACTTATCAGTAGTATAATACAAACTACTGGCCCGACAAGCTTGCCATGGCATTCATGTAATGAAATTTCTGAACAGAGAGTGCACAGAAACTTACTAGCTGCACAATAGAAATTACCGGCTGACAAGCTTGATATGGCATTCATGTGATGAAATTTGAGTGCTTCTCTTGTACCAGTCGACATGCCAATATAGTGGCGGAACCAGCAGGAGTCTCGCATAATTTCTGTATTATCCATCCCCCTGTAGACTTCTTACTTCCATACTTGCTCCTCTCAGATTTTTACATGCTTGTCAGAATCCCTGCAATAGTTATCTGAGTTTTATTCGGAAAACCCTATTGTACCAGATTGAATGAAGGGTCATGTGAAAGAGATCGTATTTCACAGGATCCGCATGCCAGAGAAAATGTCGCTGAATTTTCTTCACACCAAGTTGCAAATTCCAATATTTCTCTTCTGGTATAGAAATAAGAATGTTTTTCAAATTCGGGATGTCTTTCTCTGCTATGATCACCGAGAATGCATCCCAGTTCAACACCTCAAAAAAAGGCGGGACGAAATTATCAGATATAATAACTGGTACACACTCATAAAAGATGGCTTCAACTACCCTCGGGCTGTTCACCTCATATCCTTTTGGGCAAATACAGTATTTGCTCCTTTTCATATACTGGATGTACGTCATTTTGCTTGCTACTCCCGGCGGCATTGGACCAAAGATTTTCATATCAGGGTCCTTATCCTTCCAATTGTCAAGCAAGATTGGACGTAAATATCCATGCAGATTTCCAGCATAGAAGGCAAGAATGCGCCTCTGAGATGCTGGTTTCCCTCCAATATCTCTAAGCGGATTGCGAGCAGATCGGACATATGTTTCTGGGAAGGATACGTCCCTTCCTATTTTGAATCCTGTGGTTACGTCAGCATTGCAAAGTGCTTTAATGCAATGTTCCATGTGGTGTCGTGTTTCGTACGGAGCCTATACAAATATAGTTATTTTAGGACACTATGGATAGATTAACATCATTTTAAAGTAAAAAGACATTGAAAATCGGCTTCCTATTGGAAAGTTTTTGTTTTTGTCTCACAAATATTCCATGACGTTTCCGAAATCTCTTACTTTCAATACCGTGTTTAAATATTTGTAAATTTAGCTAATAAATACATGGAAATATTGATATGAACAAAGTGCATGTATGTGAAAAAATAAACTAACTGATACATGAGCTTCCATTTCAGTTCCTTTAAGAAATGACTAGCACGGTAATAGCAAAGGCATTTGAGGACTTCTTTTATATGAATCACAGGCTCATTATATATATTTATAAATTAAGTGCCCACCAATGACTATGGATATTTTTCTTCATCTGTATACTCAAGTGTGACAATGCACCCCAAATACTGAATATGTAACCAACTCAAAACAATAAAGACTAACTTGGTGTTTGGCAACTTCACTAGATTATAATCTGTCACACAGCATCATTTCATTAGTTTCACTTTTTTCAAAAAGTCAAAAAGTAAAAGTCAAACCGTAATTTTTTACTTTCTACAAAAAACAACCAATAAAATGATGCTACGTAGTAGATTCTAATCCAGATTATAATCCAACTAGTTGCTAAACACTTCATAAGCGTTCAAAAATCGAGAAGGAAGATAACCACGACATTTTTTTCAAAACTCTAAAGAATGTGAATGCGTGTTTGTGTGAGAGGGAAAGAGACAGAGATGTTAAGCATTACCCAATCATGGCAGGCAACAAGAAAATGATCTGCCCCACCAGTTCTGTTCCAGAACTGGTATTTTGCTGCAATCTTTTCTGAATAATTTTTCAAGTATTGACGTAGGTTTGTCCGATTGTGAGAATTGCGCACATATAGAGTGTACTCTAACATCCGTGAACTGAATGGCATATAAAAGAGATGAGCCTTCCTTGGATCTTTTACAATAAAATGTTTATTTCTCTCCATTAGCTTCATGAACCATCCTTCAGATGCATATAATCCTTTGAGGATTGGTTGATGAAAGATGGGTTTTTCGCCCTCTCTATAGACATATACTTTTAGTAGGCGCTCCATGAGTTCATAGCTCCTGATAATGCAACAAACACAGTTAAGGAAGCATGATTAGCAAATATCATATTGCTAAACACTTAGTTTTAACATGAAGACAAATTTATTTACAGTACACAGCTAATTCATCAGGAATATGTCGTCTGCATAAATGTGCGAGCGCACTGCTCGCTTATGATCTATCAGGGGCATATCACATTTTACTAATTCAATTGTTATCTTTGGACAGTGATTATTGGTTTCAGAGCCAATCTCTCCTTGCTTATGGACTGAAAATATACACTAGCATAAATGTGATAAAGCAGAAATTAGAAAGACTTTTGACGGAGCATGCTACTTTCCTTCACCACATAAATTACTTACTAAGGTGCAATTCAACAAAATGTAGGCAAAGAGCATGAGATCAGCATATGAAAAATCAGGAAACGTGAATTCTTAAATTGAATACATTCCCTCTTTAAATTTGACTTCGTTTAACCTTTTGAACATGGAGATATTTCGGAAGAGTGGAGCATAAAGATCTCGATCATTCTTCAAAACAGGTGCATTCTCAATTTGTAACTTCGCTTGCAGAAGTTCACTGTCACGCTCTGAAGACCACCTAGGTCTCTGCAATCCAATTGTCAGAAGTCAACATTTTCCATATATAGGCAAAACATAATAATACTGGAGATTTCGATCATGAAATAACATACCATTGCACGTGAACGTGCTCGATGCCGAACTAGTAGTTGTTGCATCTCATCTATCAACATAACCGTTTTTGGAGGCATCTCACACTTCATCTTCCTCTTAACACGCTTACTCATATTCACAGATCCATTACTGGGGATATCAGAACTACTTTGCAGCATTGGATGGTCCAAACCATGAGACAATTTTTCAGTTTTATTAGAAGATACAGCAGGGGCAAAATTTCTAGATGTTTTTACTTGAGACCCCAAGTCAGTTTCAAGAACCGGTTTAATCAACAAATCTATAGATGGTGAAGTAACCACAGGTGATGAAGTACGACTATCAGCAGTACTAATTTCATCCTGCACTGTCCTCCTATCGGCATTTACACCAATGTTTGACTCACTTTCCCCGCTTAACATAAAAACATGTTCTTGGCTTTTGTCTTCTTGCATCTTGAAATCATCCTCCATTTCTTGACTTACTTGAAAAGGATTATCGTTATCCAGTGTTTCATCCTCAACAAAGTCAAAATCAATATCACCATCCATGGCACTACTGTCTGTGACCAAATCAGTCCGTCTTTCTTCATCCTTTATACCAGAACCAGATCGGTGTCTCTTTGCATATTTCACTTGGCGTACTAATAAAGATTCATTATTTGAGTTGAAGCTGCCAATGTTGTAAGCATTTTCATGCATTAGAGGCTCAAAAGAAGATCCTGCAGATGATTTGCTTCCCTTCTCACCACTAGGCAATAATGACATAAGTGCATTGCCATAAGGAAGCATCAAAGACTGGCAGAGTAACTGGGTTAAAGCCACCAAACCCACCAAGAATATCCATTTCCTTTTCTCAATCTGAAGCAAATTTTGAACTTTGATTGAATAATCCATGGCAAGAACAGAATCCCAGTTCACTCAGTCCTCAAGGAGAAAAATGACCAATCTCCATTCACAGCTGGTGGTTACTATAACCCAATGAATCTCTTAAGTTACTGAAAAAGCTGAAAATAAACAACACTCCTAAATTGGTAAAGTCAAACCCCATAGTTACTTGAAGTGCATAGAAATTACAGGCAATTAATTAATGGTCTCAACTGAACAATCAGAACTCAAAGAATGAATCACTTCTTTTAAGTCCCACCCCCTCCCCTTAAAAAAAAAGGGCTATATATATTAGTGAGGTACGTGCGATGCACGTATTACGCTTCATTTTTAGCTAATATCTGCGTGGATCTTATTATGCTACATAGAATAGTTGTCTTGCACTATCATGATGAGCTGAAAATAAAAATAGACATTCAAAAGAATTTACTAATGAAAAATATTTAAATTTAGACAGATCCTATTCTTTGCTTCACAGCTTCTACGAACTCTTCTGCTTGATCATTATCAACTTTGAAGAGTTCCGAGCGTTGCCTAAAGTTCTATAGTGCAACATCGGTGGCTTAAAGTTCTAGCTGCAGCTGAAATAAATTCCTGATATGCATTATTCAAGGAATCTACAATATTGTCTATCCAAGGATCTACAATTTGCTAATATGATAAGCAACTGCTGAGCCCCTGAAAGGTGAAGTTGACTAAGCAGGAGAGATCGAAAAATGCAGTAACCACACGCATGTGCAGGGACTCAATTAAGGAAAACGAAATGGTGCATGTGGAAGAGTATCAAGTGATATCAGATGCCATCATCATATCTAGTATATACTCTCCTAAACCTTGATGTAGTTTAAATTTCACATATTGGATCTTCCTTGAATTCAACTTTTATGGACTATTGATGATTTAAATAAAATGGTAACTCTTGGAACTAACTACAAGCAATAAGCCATCTCTGTAAATTCCAAGCATAACTAAAATTGCTATAGCATTCTCTAGGTTCATATATGATGCCTATCAGCTTGGATCATATCTACATCAGAAGAAAGCTTCGACTGTGAGTCCAGAAGATAACCATATATTTTAAGAGCTCTTGTCAGATCTGAATAGCTAGTTAACCAGTCAATTTTTAGACTCGATGACTCAGCCTGTTTAAGCACAGTAAGTAAGCAATATTGGAAATAGAAAGAAATCAGAAGTCATATGCTTATACACAGAAAGACTGCGTTGAGCAGAACAGAGATAAACCAACCTCAACTTCAGGCAACAGAATGTAGCACCAAAACTCACAGGCAGCTTTTCTCAGTGGCTCCTTCGATGAATTTAACACTGGCAAAATTCTGATCAATAAGTTAAAAAGGTATGATGACATTACTTTAGGAAAAATAAAAGGAAAAATATTGACAAAAAGAAGAATAAAAGCAAGGGAAAAATAAATATAAAATGAAAAAATTCAGAAATAATTTTTGTCCCCCTTCCAAGTTCCAAGTTGTAAACATTACTGAGACTTGCTGGAAAGTGAAAAGAAATGTAAACATGTTAACCAAATCTTTAGTGACCCTCTGCATGCTTTCAAAAGAAAAACAGTCAATTATTTTCACTCCAAAGAAGAAATATAAAACCCACACAACCAGATATCAATAAATGCAAAACGCCAAGCGAGAAAGTGATGCAAATCAATTATGAGACCTTTCTGGAAAATTTAAGCCTCCAAAAATTGGTTTATCCCATTTCAGCTATTGGTTTATTAGTAATGTAAGTTATTCATTTCATTTGACATTTGAGGAATATTCTCATTTAAAAATTGAGTCCTTCGTTCTATACAATGTAAATGTGATCAAGTCATTATTGGAATTAGTATTAAGTATTATTAAGCATGTCGAAACATGTACTTTATTCTTTTTTAAATAATTAAATTCACATAATAATTGAGATTTCATCGTACTTGAATCTTGACAAAATTTCAAGGGGAAAAAAACAAAACAAAAAGGCAGTTTACCACCGCTCAGTCTATGCTTGGCCAAATCCAGCACCTTTTATGAAGAAGAATGTAAATTTAATGGGACAACAGCAGTGAGGAGTAGGTAGCGGCAAAAATCAATTAACCCCATGAATTCAACTTAGATAGATTTTGAGTGGGGAAAAAAAACATAACCAAGAAATAAATTCGACTCCAGAACAGAGAGACATATAACCTAACTAATCCCAAATCGAAAGGCAAAGAACGCCAGCACAAACCGGAAATTAAAGATCGAACCAAAAAATCAACCAAACCAAAATGTTAGATGTTTCACGAGAGAGGCAGCATAAAGCTTACCAGAAAGTGGATCGAATACACTATCTGTAGAAGAGGAAGGAGAAGACAAGAGGCGTGGGAATGATGGTGGTGCATACATGGGCGTAACCAGGATTTTTGTTGAGTGCGGTAAAAAAAACATTTTAAGTTTTGGCGGGGCGGTTGCCGGGCCGAAATTTTAAAAAATAGAAAATAAAAAATATGGCAATAAAAAAAATCAAATCTGAAGTATAAACTAAAAATTAAAGCACCTTTGCAAAAAAAGAAAAAAAAAACACTAAAAATTAAAGCATAGACTAAAAAACCAATTTTCAAACTAAAGCATAAACTAAAAATTAGGGTTTCACATATTAGGGCCTTACTAAATTGAAGTATAAACCAATTTCCAAATTAGTGGTTAGGGCTTTACGTATTAGGCCTTTTACTAAATTGAAGCCTAAACTAAAAATTAAAGCTTTACAATAAATCAATAATACAAGTTACCATATAAAAATTAGTACCCCCACCCTCCCCTTTTCCACAGTTCTTTGATGGATCATTATATACATTCTTATCAGAATTGCGACCTGTTGGCTGCATCACAGCTTATAAAACGCATTTGACCAAGCCAGGTATTAAATTCACCAACTGTAAAGTCATTCCTAGACATCTGAATTCTGCCAGGTTTATGCGACTCTCAACATTTTCAAGAGCAACAAAAGATAAAAATAAAAACATCGTAAACTAATTACAAGAAAGTTCCAGTATGCGATTTAAACATCTGTGCACAACAATGTATTCGACTCAAACTTCCAATCAATTGATTAATCATTATACATTTATACCCAATTATTCTTAGTTAAACAAAATACTACTACCACTTACCAACTGACCGAGAAGAGAAGAAGCAAAGGTGAAACCGTGAAATGAAAGGCAGGCCGACTGGGAGTCTCTGGACTGGCGACTGCATCTGCCTACTGGCCGACTGCCCTGCGCCCCTGCCGGCGAGCTGCTGCCTGCTGGAGCTGGAAGCTGGAGAAACAGAGAGGGCCGAGAGAGCTTGGAGGTCGATTGGAGGACTTGAAGGTCGCGGATTGCCGTTCAGCGACGAAGAGATTATCAGATACGATTCTGGACTGCAGCTTCTGGTAAACGGGCCAACAGAGGTTATGGGCGTTCCAGGCTTCCCGTGTATCTTCATTCTTCCGCTTCATTCTTTGGGCCAAGGAAAGTTAACCAAATTCTTTTTTTATATGGGCGCGACCTTTTGCTGAATTTTGAGTGAGGTCTAGCCCAATTTGTTTACTAGGCCAATCTAAGGTCCAGTGCGGTCCGTCGACCGCACTAGGCCTAAGTGGCTCGCCAGTGGGTGCGAAACCCTTTTTCTAGTATCGCTCGAAGAAGAAAGAAGAAAAGTGAAGAAGTTTCAAGACAATAAAATAATATGAAGGGTAAAATAGGAATTTGGCTTAGAAAAACTGGGGGCAGTTTCGGAAATACGCTGTTCTAAGGAACAGTAAAAATGAAGAAGTGTGGTTATATTGACACTATATCTTTTACTAACAACACCACATTTTTATTATATCCATCATCCTTTATGTTTTTAATTATTTACACTTTAATTATTAACTTATATTTGTCATATTTATATTTTTAACATCTTATTATCATGAAATCTTGTATCCAATGATATTTCAATTCTAAAAATCTCATTGCGGGAATTGCTTAAAATTTTTAAATAAACAAAATTTAATGTCTAATTATACATAACTACATATTTTCATATGATTTTAAGATACACAAATCAAATTTTCTAAATGTATTTAATAATATAAGAGGATATTTAAATCAAAAAATTCGAGAAAAAATATAATAGAAACTTTTAGGGGCTTAAATACTATAAGAAACAAAGATTAGGGGTGTTCACATTAATAAAAATATTGTGTATTTAGTAAAATGAGTGGTGTAAATATAATTAGTCAATGAAGAATCCATTTGTATATATAAAAAAATCATATAATATATAATTTCTACACATTTTTAGAATTAAATTTATTAAAAAAAAAGAAATGTTTGGTAGGTCACAAATCTGTGGGGCGGGTCTAACCTGACCCGCACTCGTCATGGTCCCACGGCGGGGTAGACAATATTGCCTCATACCTGTCCTTCTACCCCAATTAGGCGTGGCGGGTCAATCCTATTAGGGGCAAGTCTCTACGCGTTTAATGGGTTAATAGGTCAAATTATCATCTCTAATTATTAGATTGCTAATTATTACAACTTTATATATGTTGGACGAGTGAACTTGCACAACGTGTTTGGAGATGACCAGAAGTTTGAACTTAGACATTTTACTACAAGTGTCCCATGGTGAATTGTAATTCTCATATCAATTCATAATTTTATACAATGTAATTGGTATATTGTATTTTATTTATGACATGATGTCTATACTCACACGTCAATTTTGATATAAATATACAATATAACTCCACCCGTGTAATACACGGGTGAAAAAAATCTAGTACATAAATAAAATATAAGTTAGATAATGTTAATCACCAGTAATCTTATAGTGTTGCTCAAGCATAACTACCACACTTATCATCTATGCAAGTAATGTAGGTAAATTATTTCATGAAACAAATTATTATTCTTTTTGACATAAACAAATGAATATTCAAGAATATTGATTTCTCAAAATATGCCCACTTTAGAAAAAGAAAATGGTAAAAAAAAAAAAAAGGAATGAATATAATAGAATAAATAGGAGTAAATGAAACCCATCTCTCTCCATGCTTATAGAAGTTTCAGTGCCGAAACACTTAATAATAAAACTTTCGGGTGGTCATAAAGATTGTCGCTTGTTTTGTATAATTCCTGCTCATGTCCTCAACCTTAGAGCTTGTTTGATGCTCTTTTTGTCAAAATGTGGAGAATTTATAATGAGGAGAGAGATAGAATGTGTGTTGGGAATGTAAAAAGGTTTAAAATATGTGGTCGTAATTGAATAATTATCAAATTAAATATCAAATCAGTTGTAGGTAAATGATGAGAATCCGTATACGAACCTTCAATTGAATCGATATGTACTCCCAAGAAAGCTAAAAACCCAGTTGTAATTGTGTGACCTTTTAAAATTTGTACCCGAAGTGAGAATAATGAACACAAATTAAATTTCCGTAACAAAAATAGAAAGCTCAAACATCCTTGTTCAAGACGTGCAATTCAATTCACCATGAAAAACACGATTTAAACTATAAGAGAAATATCTTCTAGATGAAAGAAAACTCTTTTATAAACCTTAGAAATCTTAAATAATGTCTTACAATGGAATTGTTAATAAATAGGAAAAGTAACCTAAACTAATTAGAAAACAATTAATTTAAAAGAAATAATATAAGAAATTCAGAAATATTAAAAAAATATTAAAACTTCCGCGTCAAGGTAAAACCCCCGCGCGCGCCTTGGTCTGCACAGCCTGACAGCTTGTGTTCAAACGAACATAACTTTTGATAAGAAACTCAGAATTGAGATCTGTAAAATGCATTGAACTCCTGACTTGATAAGCTTTCTTTTCACTTATCATTCTCCCTTGTAAATTGTCTTTATCAATCCTTTGTCCTCTAAGATTTCTCAAGTTGTGCTGCTCTCGTCCAATTTGGTTTGAAACTTCTCGAGCTCGCCTCTTCCATCCATCAAACTTTCTATGTGCATAATTCTTACTTGAATCTTTCATCTTGGACTTGCCTCTAACATTTTTAGGCCTTCATTGCCATGAGTTTATCCGCTTATAATTTTGATAACTATTATTTTTATCCCCGTATTCTGGATCTTATCATCCCCTTCCTCTTTTGAAGGATTCTTCCTCGAATCTATAGGGGATTTAGTACTCTCTCCATGGAAAACCTGCAAAGATGAAAATTTGGGATGAGGTATGTTAGAAAAACTTTCCTTATTCGCTATACTTCCCAACTTCTTATTTTTTTTCTTTTCATCGTCACAAGCATTTTTCTTCTCTAACTCCTCCTTTACCATCAACTAATCTTTGTTCACTTCTTTTGGAGTCAATGGTATAAGATCAAAATATTGACCATCTTTTTCAAAGTGATAGGAATTTTTGAAACCATTAAAGTGCACATTCCTATCAAATTGTCAAGGTCGTCCTAAAAGAATGTGTGTGGCATGCATAGGTACCACATCACAAAGCACTTCATATCGATATGTACCTATGGAAAACTTTAACTTCACTTGCTTTGTGCTTTTTATAGCCCCACACTCGTTCAACAACTGAAGCCTATATGGATTGAGATATTCAATTGTATGCAATCCCAATTCCTCAATCATAGACTTACTCCCATATTAGTACAACTACTGTAACACTCTCGGATATTCTAACATTTCTGTATTACTCGAGAAATAACCTTTTTGAATATTATAATACATAAAAATTCTTTTGATAATAAATAACAAAGAGTCAAAACATATTTCCCCGAAGAATAATTTAAAACATATAGAATTTATTTCCATGAAAGTGCTAGAATATATTTGTAAGGTAATTTAATAAAGACGTATTTGTTCAACCATGAATAAACTTCACTTTTTAATAAGGGCAGAGAAGATTGATGACTGTCTTTATAAAATATTTTATCTTTATAAGGTAATACTAATAATAAAAATGTTTGTAACCTTTTGGGTGCCTCTAGCAGTAGACTCTTAATGCCCACTGTCATGATTCCCAGACACAGTTCTCTACTCACCTTGGAGTTGTCACTACTTTTCGTTATTTGCATTGTTACACTTACAATGCAAAACTATATAAGCTAACACTCAGTAAGTAACAACATGCATATATATATATATGATGATTTCACACATCACAATGCACACAGGGCCCACATCCTTTCATATGGTATACCACATAAGCTCAATATCATCAGGGCTATAGCGCACATATGCCCTGCTAAAGGAGTACACTGCCCCTTCGTGTATTCATCGTTGCCTCAACCACGTCTCAGGAGATAGCAATGACTTATTCCACAATCAATAAATATGGCCTGGCCAAATCATAACTGTCGGGTCTCAACACCGCGTCCGGTATATATACCCGATCAGCCGGTCGTCGGGCCGTTGAGCCGCCAACACTCACGAGGGGTACTATAATAAACAAACATATCAAAGTAAAAGCAAAGCAAGAAAGAATGCAAAAAACCTGAAGCTTGCTGCCAAAGTTTTGAGGCAATTAAAAAAAATGAAGAATCTTAGGAGGAAGAAGAAGGAGAATACAGAAAACAAACAAGTAAGTGTTCTTGTTTCTTAGGTTTTGAATTTATGTAAGTTTAAGAATATAGGGTTTATAGAATTTTTATGAACACGTATACTATGTTGTAATTTTATTTAATACATGTTTTAGGGGCATCAAATCGTTATTTGATTATGAAATTTGAGGTTCTCGAGGTTATTATATGAATTTATAGTAGGTTAGTGTCAGTGGCGGAGCCAGAGAATTTCCTCTAGGTATGCACAAATTAATCTATGAAAAAATTTTGCATAATAAAATACGGTTTTATATTTTCATAACCTTATAAAATTACATCATTATCAATTTTATAAAAAAAAAGGTCAATGTAATATCCTAAAAAAAGGTCCATATGAATTTAGAACATAATAATAAAAGTGTAAAAAAATAAAATCTCTGAGATATATAGAAATAACTAATAACACGCATGGAATTGACAGAAATATTTGGCATATTATATTAAACAAAGATTTATTTAGCGGGATTTAGAAAACAATCAATTTTTTTTTTCATTCTCACTTTCTGCAATCTCAGTCGGAGCATGATTTTTTATATTATAAATTGTCAGTAAAATTGTTTATTGACAACCATATTTCAAGACAAAAATAATACTCCCTCCGGCCCAAATATATGGTCGATTCTATTTTTTCACAAAGATTAAGAAAAGTGTTAGACACGCATATATTTTGTTATTCATGTTCCTAATTTGTCCTTATTTAATGAGTGAAATTCAAAATTGATAGTTAAAATTAAAGTATTAAATAGGGATAGATTTGTAAAATAATACAAATTAGACTTTTTAATATAGAAAGTGGACTATATATTTGAGACATTTTAAAAAGAAAAACAGAACCAAATAATTGGGACGGAAGGAGTAGATGATTCATAGGTGATTCAATATTACTGTTAATAGTCAGCCATATATTTCAATAAAAAGTAATATTTAATTTGACATATAAGTGGTTCAATATTAATCCTTAATAGTGATGAAAACTATTTGAAATTCAAACTCAAATGTAGAAAAAAAGTTAGATGATGGAAATTAATAACTAAAGAAAACAGAAATTCATTTGAAAAGGCAACCGTACACATCTCCCCATATCAGCCCAAGTCTTCTTCTTCCCTGCACGTCTCCCAATATCATCCCTAGTTTTCATTTGACCGGGCATTTAAGAGGGTAGTATTGTAATTTCATAATTCAATAAACAGTCATCTAGTCTTCTTCTTCCCTGTACGTCTGCCAGTATCACCCATTACCCTTTTTCTCGTCGACACTGAAACTTCCGGCTTCTCCGGCAGCAATAATTTTGGATTTTCCTAATACAAAAAAAAAAAAAGAAAGAAAATCTTAGGCAACCTGGGTATGCCCGTGCATACCCAGGAATACCCCTTCCTCCGCCACTAGTATAAGATCAAATTTATATGAAGGAAATAAGTTGAGATTTTATATAAATTAGTGTTATGATTATATGAAATGTTATCATAGTAATTGACAAATTTGGTGAAGTTGAAAATAAATGTAAAATAATGAATGATTTATGTGGAAATTATTAAAGGCTAAGAACTAGTATTTAAAGATGAAGATCCAGTGTTTATGTTGGAAGGAATTTAAGATTTTAATATATGGTATCATTACAATTTCTAAGATATAGTAAAATTTAGAATAATTATATAAAAAGAACAATTATGTGTTTAATTGGAAAGTGAAGAATTCTTATGAATTTTAATGAAATAGGAGAATTGTAATCCAAAGGAAATTTTATGTTGATCAATTTTAGTTAAGTAGAGAATTTTTCTTACTAGTAAATTAAATTACAAAGAAAATAAATGATTATGGGAGAAGAGCAATCTAATGTTTAATGGAAATATGGAAATTTTGTTTAAGGCTAAGAATTAGTATTGTTATTATTAAAGGTATTTGAGACTTTAGTAAGGTATACCATTTCAACTCGTAAGAAGAAGTATTTAGGCACGGAAATTATTATGTTATATTGTTCTGCCCTTCGACTTTGGAAGATCATAAATAACAGTACATGTTGAATTTTAGTAAGATACAAGTTGGAAAATGAGTTTCTATGCGTTATCTATAATCTAGAATTTGAATAACACCGTTTAGAGACCCATAGGAGTTTTTTGTGGAGATGGTCAGTTTGACCCGATAATAGAAAGGAAAAATATATTAGTATTCCCAACGTAGTTTTCTTGAGCTCAATTTCACATATAATGAACTTATATGAGTCCTTCATATCCTAGGAGAATTTCATAAGCATACGACACCATTCTTGATATTAAAATGGTTTTAAATGTGCATTACCCAGGAAAAGCTTAACAATCATTGTTTGAAGAGTTGAATTAGGTCTTGATTCAATAATTGGTGCACATATTTGATGAAAGAGTTTAGTTAAGAGCGGAAATGAAGAATTAGTAGATTAGTATAATCCTTAGTAATTATTGAGCTTTCTAATTTAGCATATAATGAGGAAGATGATTACTTAAACTAGAAAATCCTTAACAGGTAAATAAGCTAGAAAGAAAGTAAATGAAATTGAGCAATGATAAGTAAAAGAATTGGGTTATATATATGAATTGAGAAATAGAAAGGAATTAAATATTGAGTAGAATTTTTATATAATGTCGCAGGAAATGATAAAGATTAAAAGGAAATAAAACACGAAAGGAACTATGTTGCTACTTAGCCGGCGAGTGGAGTTTTTCCTCTTCTCTTCTTCTAAATGAAAATATATTATGCCTTGATTTCACGTAAGTTTGCAATGTGTTATGAATGATGATTATGCATTTCTATGAAATTTCAGAAAGTTGACATTTTCTTTAGAAAATTTCATATGAATATTTATATGAAATAATGCTTCACGATTTTTAAAGAGATGTTTGAGTTGAAATATGATTTATAATGTATAAAACCCTCAAATTTGTATCTAATGTTATGAATATGCAGCATACGGGATAAGAGGCCTATATAGCTCAAGTTGATAAAATGATAAGCCGCCTACGGGCGAAGGAGCCTATGGCTCAAACTAGTTGTTGTGCCACCTAGGACGATAAGGTACTTATGGGCCAAGCTGATGTCTACGCGCGTATAACTTGATATTATGATCATGAGATGTTGGACACTCTTTGGGGAAAATTCTATGATGATGTTGAAACGAAACGATTTTTATGATATTTTCTAGTGAATTTTTATGATGATTATTGAATGAAATGATATTCATGATATTTTCTAACATGTGATGATCCTACAAATGATGATGTTATGCTTTACATTTAAAGTTATAAAAATTCTCAAATGAGCTTGAACATTTTATTCAAGATTTTGCAAAAGTTATATTTCGATTTTCCAAAGCATGTTTATTTAAAAACTCCACTAACCGGGCTAGTTAGCTCATATGTTTTCTTAGCAGGTAGCAATTGGAGTTTGGGTAACACATCGTGGTTGAGCCTGCTATTTCGAGAATTGAGCCACCACGTAATGAAATTGATTTACGATAGGATTTGTTAATACAACGATTTATG
Source organism: Nyctanthes arbor-tristis (assembly GCA_963692815.1). Taxonomy (NCBI): domain Eukaryota; kingdom Viridiplantae; phylum Streptophyta; class Magnoliopsida; order Lamiales; family Oleaceae; genus Nyctanthes; species Nyctanthes arbor-tristis. Next base: position 11,801 of record CAVNYN010282303.1, on the reverse strand, counting down.
AAGTTGACATGGATAAGGTTATTAGTATATAGTGGGAAGATATGTGAATCATATTTGGTTTAGTATATTCCTTCATTTATGAGGTAGTGTTACTTATAATGAGAAATTATTAGATTGTGATGTGGTAATGGGTTAGTGTTGGTGTTGGAGAGTATACATGTTGGTTTTGTTATAAAAATAGGGGAGATACTGTCAATTTTTTTCCAGAATAACTAGTATATTCATGAGCCTTGACGGCAAATTCTAGCTTCTAGTTAGAATTTATCGTCGGCGCACATCACACTTCTAGTAAATTAGAGGTACTGGGAGTGGGGCATTTCAAGTACACTGCCCCAAGCGATGTGTATATACCCGAATGACATATCAAAGTGCGGTATATCCACACTGGAATCATACAATCATCAACAACGATTCATGCGAATCATCTTCATCACACCACATGCATTTACTCATCATTATGCTCAATGAATGAATACGGCGCCTCATGTTGCATATGAAAACATAATTCCAATTGTGCGCACACATCATCATTTTCAAATGTGTGCATAAGGCATATTACATCATATGTTCAACAACATACGTCTCAACGATGCCAGTTCAGTCATGCCCAATTTTATCGTCTCATAACAAAGATAATATGTCACATAAATATTATAGGGCGTGACATACATTTCAATATCACGCTGTCACATTGGATCATATAATACTATTGTTTTACATTATAGTTGAACCGTTACTTACCTCTATCCTTAGCTATATGACAATAGTTTAGAACTTCATTCTTTCTCACTTGCATAAATCCTCAACTTTACCTCCCATTTGTCATGTTTACATTATAATCTGTAATTCCATGCTATATTATGTTATGCATTGCCACATTATAGGTTTTAGGCAATTTAAGCATAAACACAATCTAAACACATAGAAATAATTAGTCCAGTTGCTAGAGTGTAAAGAAATGAGATTTTGGCCATACTGATAAACGTATTTATGGAGCTTAATCCATACCATATTGAAGCTTGTCGAATAAAGATTTCAATATCTTTTACGGATCTCAATTCCGAGCTCTATAGAGAAAGTTACGTGGGTTTTCGTCACAGCGCGCGTGCAGGCGCACACAGGAATAGCCGGCCAGCCACCTTCGAAGAGCCGGCCAGCCGGAGAAAGGGGCGGCCAGCCACCCTATGGGCCAGCCAGCCCCTTCTTCTCCCTTGGAGGAGACTGGCCACCATCTATAGGTGTCTGGCCACCTCCATAAATCATGGAGAAACGAAAGAGACAAGAGAGAGATGGGGGAGTGTTGTGTTTTCCAAAATTTTCCATGTTTTCTTCTCAACACCTGCGGCCTATTTATAGAGAATTCTAGGGACCTCTCATGTAATTACTTAGTTATTATTTGGTCCTTGAAGCTTCCTCTTTATATTTTCTTGGTTCCTTAGTTTACAAAAGCCGAATAACTAGTATTGAAAAATTCGGCAATCCCATATAAAAGACTTTAATCTCATAACTATTAAACTCTTCAATCAAACATAAGAAACGACCCCAAATAAAATTACAATTCCATAAAGATTTATATATATCCCATAAAATCATAAATCTTATATAAATTAATATTTCAAAATTTGGGGCGTTACAAACCCTCCACCCTTAAAGGAATTTCGTCCTCGAAATTATCACGCATCTTGAAATTTTATTTATACACCATATGTCGTTTTGACATACCACATTCCAAAGATATTCTTCTCCCCTTAAAAAAAACCAATGCTATTACTCTTATGTTTTATCGCAGGAATCTTTTCATATCTATATATCATTTCACATCCATCACATTTAACCCAAGTCGTACATATGCCATCAAAGTCACTTCGAAAGTTGATTCTATATACAATCATCACTCTTATTCTTCACATACCACACTTTTCAAAGTACCTGAAGTACATAATCTTTTAGTTATCTAAATTTGTCACCCACATTGTATTTCAATATTATCAAACTTCTACTATTTTATTACTCAATTTCTTATCCAAGACTCAATCTTCCATATATATGTCTTATATAAATCTTAATATCGGCATGCACTTTTCGTAAAAATCTTGCTTATCCCAAGATTATATCATTAATTACAGTCATAAATAATCGACTAAATACCTAAAAAGGATCCCAAAATATTTAATTTGTTAGATACCCAAGCGTATCACCAAAATGCAATATAATGATGATCAACATTATCACATACATCTCTAACTCACATTGGTCCTCTATATACTTATCAACTATATTCAATCCTCAAAGAACCCATACAACTTCCACACGTACCAAGGCACTAAAGTTAAAATTTCATTATCATAACATATAGGTGTTATCCCAAATATTTTTCTTTTTTCACTGTATGAATCATTTCCAGGGTAAAAAATTGTAGGAGATAATTAACATAGGAAAAGTTTTATGGCCACAAGACGCGATCAAGGCACAAAAGGCTATGTATACGTCTCTCAAGTTAACAATTGAAGAAAAGGTGTTTGAGCACAACAAAGATACAAGTATGCAAAAGAAGACTTGAAATGCTTTAGCTATTATTTTTAAAAGAAGAATGAGCTCATATTGCAATTCCTCGAGATTGAGTTATCGTCACTCAAGTCAAATGAGATGACGATGAAAAAGTTCTTCAATAAGGCAAATGCTCTCTTACATGAAACCTCTGAATCAAATTCGATTAATGAAGTCTCAGAATCTAAAATGAGAGAAACAAAACCGTCACAGACTCATACACGAGTTTAAGGATTTTATAGTCACCATGCAAGGTTGGTTGGAGAAATCCTTACATGTCCACTTTAAAGTTTGTTGATTGGCCAAAAAGAATTATTGGGCAAATGTGAAGGCCTTAATAAACATAGAAGAAGAGGGGAAACATTGTTTAGCTATAGTATGGAAAGAAAAACACAAGGGTGTTTTGAGACAAGAGTAATCCAAGAAGATTACTTCATAAGAAGAGAATTGTTTGGATGATATAACTAAACAGTGTTTTGTGGTATGCATGTGGTAAGAGAGGCCATTACAATTGAGTTCGCCTATTTAGGAAAATATCGAGGGAGAACAATCTCGGAATCCATGATAAACCTATAGGTCATAAGAGTGAAGAAGGGTAAAACTTTAAGGTATACAATACGATTATTAGAAAACTCTTTGAGAATGATCAACCTCAAGTATACAAAAGGAATCTGAAGTTGTATTTCCAAATCTACAATTGTTTGATACAAATGATTAGCTTGAGAACCAAAAGCCAGATGCTGTCTGTAGGAAATCATCTAAAAGTGATTTCTTTGACGAATTGCATCACGATAAGGTATTTCACGAAAAGTCGTCTTAACATTTACTAGGGATGGTAATGCCACACTTAAAGAATACAAAAGAGAATTGATTTGCGCAAAATGAGGACACATCTTGAAAGACATAAAAAATGATGAGCTACTAAAGTTGGGAGAGATTGAAGATATATTGCAAAATCAAGTCATAAAAATCAAACAAGGTCTCAAGAAAACTCAGGTTGTGCTTAAGTCAAGTGACAACCAAGAGATAACAAGGTAAATCAAAATCCTTCAATGATGGAATAACAAAAATAAATCAGAATTCTTTGGAGATGGAACTCCATTGGGAGCTATCTCAAGAGGAAGCTCAAACAATTGGAGAGGGACAAAATCTTGCTCCAATTAAAGATCTACTTATGTCAATGGATCGTGTAAACTTACAAATGTAAATTCAAATCATTGGGTAAAAGAGCAACATCATAAAACACAGCAATTTATGAGGGAACATCAAGCTTGGAAGAAGGAGTTGAAAAGACAATAATTGAACATGAGAAATGGAGAAAACCAAATAAAGAAGAGTTCATTGCTCTAATACAAAGAGTGTGGAGGAAACAGCATTGTCAAAGTCCAAAGATATTCAGGTGCTTCTCAAAACAATGAGAAGAGAATACTTAAATTGAGATAATTAATGCAGAATGGGTGAATTACGAAGTCTTAATATCCTATATGATATCATTATGATATAACCCAAAATCGTATCAAATCATCCAATCCGTTTGCATATTTCTTTGGTCCACCTCTTTGTTCACATTAGCCAAATCATTAATTACATAGTCTTCCCAATATTTATATTTATACAAGATCACACAAACCTAAACTACAGTTGGACCCATAGGTATGCCTTTACATTCAACTTTCAAAATGACCATATATAATACATGGCCAATCGATAAGACAATTAATATGGGTCCCACTTATGAAGTCTTTCCATAATCCTCAATTTAAATACATCATGTCGCACTTCTTCCTTTACCCAAATTGTATATATCAAGGTACCATCTCATAACAAATCACTACTCTCAGCGTTCTTTCCAACAAGATGGAATTTTTTGGTATGTCAAAGCATAACATATAAAGGGGGGATTCAAAAATCTAATACCGAACCCTATATACTTTTTTCATTGATCCACTTCACTCTGTTCATTTCAAAATTCCAGTATTATGCAAATCAATCGGAATCTTCAAAAAATTGTTTTCTCCAACACATTTCCATTCTTTCCTCAAGATAGGAAATACGCAATACTTATCTCATAATGGTTCAACATGCAAAACTTTCACTTGGTGACAACATGATGCTAGGCATCCCACCACACATGACGTCATATTAACATCAAGATGAAATTGTGTGCTAGATATCCTTTTTAATCATATGCATACATGCTTTACGTGCACATTTATATTCATTAAGATCAATAAAGTAAACGGTTGCAAGCTCTTAACTCATACTTTTGATAAATTAAAAGAAAGATTCAAATAATATAATATGAGCAGGATATCAAAATGGATACACTTATCATTTTCTTCTTTCAAAATTGATATAAAAATAAAAGTTTATGTATAGATAAAATCGACAAAACTCAATTAGATAAGTTTAGATCGATTATTCTTTTATAACATGTCTCCTGAAAATTTCTCATGCGAATATAAACTCAAGTACTCATTTCATTGAAAAAGAACATATATTTAATTACAAAAATCACACAGAAGTTCATCAATATTTTAATTCCAAAAATTTATTTCTTATTTATCTTTTATTATTTGCATTTAACTCAAAAAATACTAAAATAGAAATAGAGTTGCTTTCGAATGAATATACTTAACTAATCAAGAAGAAATGTTAAAGTTGTCAAGTGACAAAATTGTCACACTCTTTTCTTAATTAAGAGGAGTGATAAAAAGAAATAAATTCTTAAATTTTCTCAAATTAAAGAAAACAAAGAATTTCGATAAAGTAAAATTATTTTTTTATGCACATTTACATCATGTATGATGCACATAGATCAAAAAATCACTTACTTTGTTGGTGAACTTCAAGGGATCATAAGACATGTGTACAGTGGCTGTCTACAGGGTCTATCAACCATGCTCTGATACCACTCTAATTGTAACACCATCGGATATTTTAACATTTTTGTATTACTCGAGAAATAACCCTTTTAAATATTATAATACATAAAAACTCTTTTGATAATAAATAATAAACTAGTTGAGTCAAAACATATTTTCCCGAAGAATAATTTAAAGCTATAGAATTTATTTTCATGAAAGTGCTAAAATATATTTGTAAGATAATTTAATAAAGATGTATTTGCTCAACCATAAATAAACTCCGCTTCTTAATAAGGGCATGGAAGATTGAGGACTGTCTTTATAAAATATTTTACCTTTATAAAGTAATACTAATAATAAAAATGTTTGTAACTTTTAGGGTACCTCTAGTAGTAGATCCTTAATGCCCACTATGTAACATCCCGGAAAATTTTAAGCATGAAATCGTTATTTTGACGATGATTGAATAATTATTTGAATTGCATCATAAGATTATGAGATAATCAACCCAACTAAATGGCCAAAATTTCAACGTGACAACATGATCTATTCAAGGACACAAGGCTGTCACTCAAACGAACACTAAGAATTCGAAAATAATTCTTGACAACATGATCGATATTTTGACAATAAATTGGATTAGATTATGACGATATGATTGAATTGTTAAAAGGTTGTTAGGAATTAAAATATAGCAATGTGATTGTACTGAATTGCAAAACTTTAAGGTTTGCCAGGCGAATGAATACCAAGAATTAGAATACGATTATTGACAACGTGATTGTATTTGAATCATTGCAAGATTGTTACTTAAATGAATATCAAGGATTAAAACATGATCATTGGCAACGTGATTGATATTTTGATAATGAATTTGAAGGTAACTATTGACATTGTACTATTGACATTGTATTGATTGACTAACCACATGAGGTTGCGGTATTGACATAAATTTGTATTAATACGTCACAAGATTCAAAGATTGTCACTCGAGTAATGCCTAGAGACAAGAACTTGGTCTTTGATTAGTATAATTTGAAGTATAACCACTTAATTATAAACCTTGTTAAGTGGAAGAACTCAAATAACATGGATCAAAATATTATGACTTAATCATAAGATAACACAAAGTACAAAGACTGTTCGAGCAAATTGCCACTAAGTGTACGGCGCCACGTCGCACCATGTGTCGCATTCTGGTTGGTGGAACTCAAAGGTTTATTAAAACCAACTAAATTCGGATATTTTCTAACAACTATAAATACCGGGGGAAGTGGAGGGGGAGAGAGATGGAGGATTGCTTCAACCATCCTAACCTCCTCCCCTCCTATCCGATCCCTCTCTCCCTTTTCTTTCCGTTTTCACCTCTATATCAAGACTAATTGTCTTGCTTCCTTAGTAAATCCCAAGCTTTTCATAAATGCAAAATCGTCTAAAATACAAAAGAGAGAAAAGCAACCCTTGAAACTTATCAAACCTTAAGTATTGCCCTTGGAAATGACCCATCATCATATATATAATGAATACAACTTGAAACACTACCTTGATCAAGGAAAATGAAGGTTTTAAGGACATTTGACAACAATTGAAAGAATCTTTGGGAAAAACCGAGTTAAAGAGGTGAGTAACTAATACTTTGATTCCCTTTTAGCATTATTAAAGTTTTGATAAGAAAAATATGGTTTTGATTGATGATTTCCATGAAATGAGCATGGATTTTGATGAATTGAAAAGAAAGATTGATTGCATTTGAATCACAAGTTGATGCTCTACCCATTTTGTATTTACTTTATTGTCATACTAGGAGTCACCTAATGATACCGTGATGGGCGACGATTAGTGTGGTATTTTCTTTGATTTGTCTGGAATTCCAGTAGATGTCAACCAGGATTCAAATGTGGATCCACTTAATTGTACATGGCCATGATTGAATTGATATGAATCTTGGCACACCACAGATAGTAGTTTAACTAGTGATAAGGCCCTTTTGTCCATTGAAAAGCTTTATGCATTGAATGGTTTTCTCGAAAATGAATCTTTCAAAAGAAAGATGAATCAAAGAGTTTTGTTACTCACTGAGTACTTCGTACTCACTGTATTCTTTCTACAATTTTGTAGACAATGGAAGATAAGATATTTGAAAAGCAAAGCAAGCCATGAGTTGGAGCATGATGGTGAATGGGAGTAGGGTTTTGCATGTAGTGATAACCTGTCTTTGAAGCGACTATGAAAGCAATTATAAATTTAATGCCTTTTGTATTAATAAATATGCCCACATCACTTTAAATGTATTTCTAGCAATTGGCAACTTACCTTTCAGTATGATTTCTTCCCAATGATTTGTCTTGACTAGATTAACTTTGCTTGCTTTGGTAATCAATGAAATATTTCTATTATTACAACTTGTTGTGTTCTTTGCATTTTATTGGAAAACTAAGTTTTAATGATTCTTTAAAAGTTAACAACTTATTAGTTGAGTAATTAGCTTATAGAATGATAAACTCTACAAGGCAAACCAATTTGGTTGTTTTATACGTCCCGTCCCTGCTATCTGTATTGAAGTTTCCGCTATAGAATTCGTTAATCAATATAAGATATTCTATAAATTAGAAAATTAGCGGGGGCGTGACACACTGTTAGGATTCCCGTACATAGTCCTATGCTCGCCTTGGAGTTGTCACCATTTTTCATTATTTGTATTGTTACACCTACAATGCAAAACTATATGAGCTAACGCTCAGTAAGTAACAACATGCATATGTTAATGATGATTTCGCACACCACAATGCACATAGGGCCCACATCCCTTCATATAGTATACCGCATGAGCTCAATATCATTATGGCCATAGCGCGTTCATGCGTTGCTAAAGGGGTACACTGCCCCTTTGTGTGTCCATCGTTGCCTCAACCACGGCTCATGAGACAGTAATGACTTATTCAATAAATATGGCCAGGCCAAATCATAACAACTGTTGGGTCTCAACACTGCCCCTTCGTGTGTCCATCGTTGCCTCGACAATCAATAAATATGGCCTGGCCAAATCATAACAACTATTGGGTCTCAATACCGAGTCTGGTATATATACCCGATCAGCCGGCCGTCGAGCCGCCAACACTCACGAGGGGTACACTGCCCCAAGCGATGTGTATATACCCGAATGGCATATGAAAGCCACCCTATGGGGCAGCCAGACCCTTCTTCTCCCTTGGAGGAGGCTGGTCACCATCTATAGGTGGCTGGCCACCTCCATAAATCATGGAGAAACAAAAGAGATGAAAGAGAGACGAGGGAGTGTCTCAACGCCTGCGGCCTATTTATAGAGAATTCTAGGGACCTCTCATGCAATTACTTAATTATTATTTGGTCCTTGAAGCTTCCTCTTTATATTTTCTTGGTCCCTTAGTTTACAAAAGCCGAATAACTAGTATTGAAAAATTCAACAATCCCATGTGAAAGACTTTAATCTCATAACGACTATTAAACTCCTCAATCGAACATAAGAAACGACCCCAAATAAAATTACAATTCTATGAAGATTTCTATATATCTCATACTCTCCTAACAATTTTGATTTTTCTTCTTCATCACTATTCTCATCTATCACAATCTCTCCACATTTAATCATTATGGTTCTCCGGTTTGGACATTCAGCTGCTACGTGCCCATATCCCTGGCACTTAAGCACTGTCTGTCTCTATTTCTAACTTGTTTTTATTTTAAACTTCTTCCCCAAACCTCCTACTTTCAAATCCTGATGAGTGTTTTGCTGCCCTTTTTATTTTCAACTGTTTCTCTACCTTCATAGCCATATGTATCATCTTTTCCAACTCAACATAGTGGTGCAAATCTACTATATTGGCAATATCTCGATTTAATCCATTTAAGAACCTTGTGGCTTCCTGGTCCTCCTCCACATTAGTCTTAATCATGGCTACCTCCATCTCTTTAAAATAATCATCCATACTCCTAGGTCCTTGAGTGAGGCTTTGCAAACACTGGTATAACTCTCTATAATGACTAGAAACATACCATTTTCGCATGACAACCTTTAACTCGTCCTAAGTCTCAATCGGTCTCTCACCAATTCTTCTCCTACTTGTCACCAATTGATCCCACCATACTAGATCATAATCATTAAATTTTGTGACCGCCAATTTCACATTTTTCTCCTCCGAATAATTATGGCAATCAAAAATTACCCTACTTTCTTTTCCCACTCAAGATATGCCTCCGGATCACTCTTACCCTGAAAAGATGGGATATTCATCTTTATGCTACCCAAGTTCCTATCGACATCATCTCTATCCCTTCTTCTATATCATCTCCTATCACCCTCATTGGATGATTCTCCATTACTCCCCACATTACTTCTAACATCATCATCAATTTCCCGCCTATCCATTCGTCTATTTTGTCTACCTCTATCCTCCTCTCTAGTCCCCTCATCATATCCATCATTGTACTAAGCCCACAAATCGCGCCCATTATTTGCTCAAATTGTTGTTGCAAGCTTGCCAATGCTTGGAATTGATGGTTATCACCTACAGACGGCTAGGTACCTCTATTCTAAAAAGCGCTGCCTAGGCGTGAAGCGAAACCTCCACGCCTCGCTTAGGCTATAAGCGGGGAAAAAAGCGGTCAACAAAAATGTTGACCGCTTAGGCACGCCTAGGCGCATTTTTTTCCGCCTAGGCGCGATTTTTTCCCACCTAGGCGAGCTTTTTTTTTTTTTTTTACTTTGAAGATATGGTTAAGGTATCTATTTAAATTTTAAAGCTAAATATAAATGACCAAGACAATTATTAATTTGCCTCAAAGTCCACAAAATTTTCTTGACATATTCAATTGCACAAAGGTCTATCTTATTTATAAGCCCCAATCATGTTGTTTGTTTACAAAACTTTCAATGTGGGACAATTATTTAAACTTAAAACTAAACATAAAAGACAAAGACAATTGTTAATTTGCCTCAAAGTCCACAAAATTTCCTTTACATAGTCACTTGCACAAAGACCCATCTTATTTATAAGCTCAATCATGTTGTCTTTTTACAAAACTTTCAATGTGGGACAATCAAATTGTTAAAACAATACTACTAAATTTCTTTTTCAAGTTGGAATTTTTTGACCAATAAACTTCTTTAAAAATCATTATTGTTATATTACTTTTTTAACAATAGTCAAGAACAATTGTTTTAATATATAATATTACTAGAATTTGTAACATTATAAATATTTTTTTAAAGAAAATTATTCATATTTATAATATGTTTATTGACTCTGTTTAAGTTATAAGCTATTATTATATAAAATATGTCACGCCCCCGCTAACTTTACAATATTTCCGAATATCTTAGGGAAATTTACAAATTCTGTAGCGGAAGCTTTTATTCAAATAACGGGGACGGGACGGGACGTGCGAAACAATCTAATTTATCTTATCTTACTGAGTTTAATAGATAAAGATAATTTCATAAGTTAACAAATCGTTAACCTTGTAAAGAAACATTACAACTAGGTTTTTCAAGAAAATATATAAATACAAGAAGTTGTATTAATAAACATATTTCATTGATTACCAAGGTGGGTCAAATCATTAGAAAACTTTTACAATGAAAAGTAGAATTCAAATCAATAGAAAGACTATATCTCTCTATTTGTCTTATATGTTATAAGATGTAAAAACATATATATTATAGGGATGGGTATAAAAGTACTAAATTCGTGATAGTTTCAAGAACAGGTGTACACCACATGCACAACTCTACTCCCATTTGCGAGCACGATCCAACATCCAGCTTGCCCTGCCTTTCAATTATTATAACTCCAATATCTACAAAAATTGTAATAAGTAGGGAGTGAGTACAACGTACTCAGTGAATAACACAATACTTTGATTCACCTTTCGTTTATAAAACTCATTTCCAATAAAATCATTTGCATGTACAAAGCTTTTCAATGTACAAAAGGGCCCTATCACTAGTTAAACTACTACCCGTGGTGCGCGCCATATTCAATTCAATTAAGTAGATCCACAATGAACCCCAGTAGACCCATACCGAGATTCCAATTCAAAGCAAACACACACTAATCTTCCATATTCCGGGATCATTGAATAGGTCATAGTGTAGGAAACAAATCAGGATGGCCAAGACCACACAGCATGGCAATACCATCACAAAGCAAATCAAAACGGGTAGAGCATTAACTAGCGATACAAATGCAATAAACAAATCTTTCTTTCAATAATAATGCATTCAAATCCATGTTTGTCTCATCAAAACCATCAATCAAATACACACTTATCTTATCAAAACTTTATGCATGTAGAAAAGGAATCAAAGTATTAGGTTACCCACCTCAAATATTCTTCGAATAATCCACG